>JAIUZE010003235.1:0-27427 GCA_022085475.1 Heliosperma pusillum | reverse complement strand
AAAAGGTGAATGACTGGAGGAACTCCACCCATTTAGCATGCCTGTGACTGAGCTTATGTTGACCTCCTATGTATTTCAATGCCTCATGATCAGAGTGTAGGACAAAAGGCTTGGGCTTCAGGTAATGACTCCAATGCCTTAGAGCTATGACAAGAGCATAGAACTCTTTATCATATGTAGAATAGTTCAGCTTGGCACCACTTAGCTTTTCACTAAAGTAGGCTACATGTTTCTTCTCTTGGATGAGGACAGCTCCAATTCCCACTCCACTTGCATCACACTCAACCTCAAATAGGCAATCAAAGTTTGGCAACCTGAGGATAGGTGCACTGCACAAAAGCTTCTTCATGTGTTTGAAAGCCTGCAAGGCATTCTCAGTCCAAGTGAACTCTCCTCTCTTCATACATTCAGTGAGGGGTGCTCCAATAGTGCTAAAGTTTTTAATGAACCTCCTATAGAAAGAGGCTAGGCCATGAAACCCTCTTACTTCTGTAATGTTCTTAGGGATAGGCCAAGACTGTACTGCAATGATCTTGTCTTGATCAACTGAAATGCCCCTACCAGATACCACATACCCTAGAAACTTGACTTCCTCAGTCATGAAGGTGCATTTCTCAAGCTTCCCAAAGAGTTTACTCTCCTTAAGTATTTCAAACACAGCCTCAAGATGCCTCAAGTGATCATCCTTGCTCTTGCTGTAGATGAGGATATCATCAAAGTATACCACCACAAATCTCCCTAGGCAAGGCCTAAGCACTTCTAACATCAATCTCATGAAGGTACTTGGGGCATTTGACAGGCCAAAGGGCATGACAAGCCACTCATAAAGGCCATGCTTTGTTTTGAAGGCTGTCTTCCACTCATCTCCTTCTCTAACCCTTAATTGATGGTAACCTTGCCTCAAATCAATCTTAGAAAAGAACCTTGAGCCACTCAGCTCATCCAACATGTCATCAAGCCTAGGTATAGGGAACCTATACTTGACTGTGATGTTGTTGATAGCCCTGCTATCTATGCACATCCTCCAAGTCCCATCCTTCTTAGGAACCAACAATGCAGGCACAACACATGGACTTAAAGATTTCCTAACAAACCCTTTACTCATCAACTCTCCAACTTGTTTCTGCAGCTCTTGTGTAGCCTTGGGATCACACCTATATGCTGGTCTATTAGGTAGTACAGACCCTGGCACAAGGTCTATTTGGTGTTGAATCCCTCTCAAAGGGGGTAAGCCATCAGGAAGTTCCTCTGGAAACACTTCCTTGAATTGATCAATGAGGGGCTTAACATCTGCAGGGATCACCTTAGACTCCTCTTCCTGAACTTCTTTTGATAGCAGCATTACTATAGGTTGCTCCTCACTACACTCTTTGACCATTGCTGACTCAGATAGAAATACAACTCCACTAAAATCCTCAGCCATACTTGGACCTCCATAGCTCTTATGGTGTGGTGGCAAGGGGGCTAATGTCACCCTCCTACTCCCATGCTTGAAAGAATAGGTATTGCTTCTTCCTTGGTGTATGGAGCTTTTATCAAACTCCCATGGCCTTCCTAATAGCAAGTGACAGGCATCCATTGGAACCACATCACACAATACTTCATCCTTGTACACACTTCCAATGGAGAAAGGAACTATGCATTGCTTATCCACCTTAACCTCTGCTCCCTTACTCAGCCATCTCAACTTATAGGGGTGAGGGTGATCTTGAGTGCTCAACTTCAGCTTATCAACCATAGTAACAGAAGCCACATTGGTACAACTACCTCCATATATAATAAGGTTACAAACCCTCCCTTGTATGGTACATCTGCTCCTGAAAATGAGGGACCTTTGATCCTCCTCCAAAGGTATCTGTTGTGAATGCATTACTCTCCATAGGACTAAGCTGTGGCCTGTGTCAGGGAGTGCCACTATTGCCTCCTGACTAGACTCTTCTTCCTCACTCACCACTTCTTCAACCTCAGGCTCATCCCTCTCATACTCAACTAGACCCTCTTTCTCCCAAGCCTCAACTTCCATTATAGTTAAGGTCTTCTTAGAAGGGCAATCCTTCCTGAAATGTCCATAGCCTTGACATTGGAAACACCTAATTCTGTTCTCAGTCAATGAAGTGCTTGGCTTTTGACCCATGATGCCCTTACCCTTGTCTAAGGTAGGTGGGGGTGCTGTCTTAGGGGTATCCATGGCTCTAAACCCACTATAAGGTCTGGTTTGAAAAGGCCTAACAGGTTTTGGTGTAGCAGGCTTAGTCTTCCCTATCTTCTCAATTCTCAGAGATAGGTTGACAACATCATCAAATGACCACAGAGGTTGCATCCTAACCTTGTTAGCAATGTTCTTATCTAGACCCTCTAAGTACCTAGCAATCCTTTGCTCAGGTTTCTCATTTATATCACACTGTAAGGTGAGTTGTTCAAACTCTCTCAGATAAGATTCAACAGGCTTGTCTCCTTGTTTCAACTTAGACAACTTGATAAACAGATCCTGGGTGTAATCCTTAGCAACAAATTTGTCTAACAGTTTCTTTTTCAGTTTAGTCCAAGACTTGATGGGTTCTTTACCTTCCCTAGCCCTTAACCCTTTCATAGTTTCATACCAAAGGGAAGCATATCCTTTCAGTTTAAGGATGGCTACTTTAAAAGACTTAGAATCATTGTATCCTTTGTACTCAAAGATCCTTTCTACTTCTCTTAGCCATTCTAACAAGTCATCAGGATTAAGACTACCAGAAAACTCAGGGATATCTACCTTAAGATGCTTGTCTGTGTTCCTGTGGATGGAAGCTCTGCTTCTTGTTGAGTCATCTGAGTCTGGATACTCTTCATCATCAGGTGGCCTTCCTCTGCCTCCTCCTTGGCCTCTTCCACGTCCTCTGCCTCTTCCTCCAGCAAGCAAATGGTTGCCTATAACCTGGTCCAGGGTTCTAGTTAGGGTGGTTACAATCCCAGCCAGATCCTCCATCCTTGCTTCTACTCCTGCTAGTCTCTCTTCACTCATTGGGCTATTTTTGTGTTTTTAAATGTAGTTAGGGAAAATGAACTCACTAAGACTCTCAACCAAAGCTCTGATAACCAATTTGGAGTGTAAACTACTAAGGTTTACAAGTTTTAAGGAAATTTGATTAGCTTGACTCAAACTGAGAACAATGTCAAGTAACAAATGGTGTTGTTTAAGAGAGGGTGAGTTGTTTAGCTGAAAACTCAAGGGATATGACTTAGAGACACTCCTCTACAGCAAGGCACAAGAGAAAGGACTCAAAGACTGGTTTTAGAGACAGTTTTCAAGTGTTACAGCAAAGCACAAACACCCTAGACTAGACTCAAACAACAAGCAAGTTAACCACACAATGCACAGATATAACTTGACTCACAAAGCAAGACACTGATCAAACACCTTGCAGATGTATCAGGCTTGACTCAAACTACAGCTCTTGGCACAAGTTTGAAAGTTTTGAGGGATTTCTCAAAGTTTAATTCATTCATTCATAAAGTCTGACTGAAACAAACAAACAAGACCTCTTTATATAGAGAGGCTGATAACTTGTGAACCATTGGATGTACAGATCATTCAAGGGCCAACTTAGGATTCAAACTACTACTACTGACACTAATTAAGAGCCTCATAATAGGACGAGCTCAACAAATATAAAGAACAGACACAAGACACCAAAAACAAACTGAACAAAAAGCAAATAAAGCAGTTTTGGAGTTTTCCTGAAATGGAAATCTGTTGTTCTTGTTGCCTTGTTGCTTTGCCTGGATGTGTTGCTGCTCCTTGGGACTCCCTACTCTTATTAGAACTCAGATAAGACCTGCCTTGGACGAGGACAAGTTGACTTAAGCAAAAGGAAACCACAATCTGTCTTGTACCTTCTCTGTTTTAATGGTTTGCCGGACTCTAACTTGGGGTGTCTGTTTCATGAGTTTTTGCTAAACTTCAAAAGGATTTATCCTGGACAAACTTGTAGCTTAGTGGGTTGGCTTGATGGTAGGCCATGGTGGGGGTGGTTGGGATGCCCTGGTGTACCTTTTAGATGCAGGGTTTGTTAATTGGTCTGCCTGGGCCTGAATGGCTTTGTTTCTGTCTTATGTGGGTAATGTGGGTTGTGTTGGGGCTTGGCATGGGTTGTTGAGCCCTGGACTTCCTTCCTCATTGGTGTGGCTTGGCCTGGCTTGATCTTGGCTTGTCATAGCTTGTTGTTTGGACCTTGTAACTCGAGCTTCCATCTGAGGGGTCAAGCTTGCCTTGTTTGTGGTGGTTTGATCATCAAGACCCCTTGGGTGAGCTCCTGCTGCAATTACTAATCACAAACCCTAGAATAACAAATTAGGGAAATCATAAATTAGGGGGAAATGGTTAACTTGATGGCAACGGCGGCGAGGAGGAGGCTGGCAGCGACGGCGGCGAGGAGGAGACTGGCGGCGACGGCGGCCTGGCGGCGATTGGCGGCGACGGCAAAGCCAAACGGGAAAGGAGGGTTTCTTTTGAAAGAAATTGATGCTTTTGGAGTTTTGGTAAAGTGGTGATGAGTTTTTCAGTTTTTGTAATAAAAATAAGGGTTTATTGTTTCATTTGGCATAACTGCCGTGTCAAACCAAATACGGGTCGTGTCCAATTTTTTTGGACCGTGTCCGACACACCTTTTTTTAAAAAAAAAACCAAGGACACGGTTTTTGAGGTGTCGGACACGTTTGGAGCCGTGTCCTAGGCGTGTCCGTGTCCGACACCGTGTCGGACACGCGGAGGGCACAATTGTGCCGTGTCCGTGCAACCCAGGTCGTGATAAATACGATCAAGAAGTTCTTAGGATTAGTTTTTGAGGGAAAGAACCATGCGGCGAAGAGCATTGGATGGACGTTTTAGATCTATATGGTTTTGCGACGACATATAATTGGGTGATATGTGTGGTTTCTTCCTTTCTCAGTCATGGAGTACGACATTGGGGTACGAGTTATACTTACATGCCTTTACGAGCCCAACAGGGTAGACGTCCTGCACCATATGGTGTTTTATGGATTTTGCACACGGATAACCACTATATGAGGATCCGTGTTCGTCCTCTTTCACCAATGCCTCCAATAGCCCCATTTTGGCAACATTATGGCACTGTAGAGTGTTATAGAGATATGTATCGTCATCAGTTCGCTATGTGGAGCAGTTTCAATCCTAGACGTTAGCTTATTATTATTTTTTTCTCGTTCATTATAATTTGTTACTTTATACTACCGGCATCACCTAACAAAGGAAACAACTGTGGACGTATCCTATCCCCAGATTTGTCGACAAAAAGAGTCGACCCTAACAATGCAGCCAAAAATCCCTGCGCATGCTCATCATCAGCACCGACAATAGCCACCTTGGTAACCGCCTCCACCAAAATACCTCCACCCCTGTAAACAGGGGTCTTCTTACCACTCATAGGCAACTTCAACTGCTCAACCGATGGCCTTCCAAAGTAGCCACAAACAAAGAAAAGAGGATCAACCCAATTACCGTCACCGCTCTCCACCTTACAAACATCACCATCCACTCGGATACCTAAGATTTGTGCAACATCGTGATGAAGTATGATAATCTCTCCGCATGGCATGTAAAACTGTTGGTGTCCGGTTGCCACCTCTCAAGGAAAGTTGAAATAAGAGGCATGTTCAAGTGCTCAGCCATGCACCCACGAAGGTGCGAAAGACCAGTAGTCCCGATAATCCTCATAACCCCTTTTGTAACACCCGCAAATGTACCCTATTTTAGTAGTAAAAATATTTTACGGATACTTTTCTGCGAAATTTAGTTTTAGTTTAGAATTAAATTTCCCGTGTCGAATTTAGAATTTCCGAGTTCGTATTTGGATTTTACGCAAGATTTCAAGTGAATCCCGTCTTAAGTCGTCTTTGACTTTTCTTGACTTTTTCCACTAACTCACCTCATACTCCCTCTTAAACTAATTCATTCTCACACAACCAAACACTTTCTTCCTCACTAAGAAACAAACCAAAACCTTGCCTCCATTTTTGATCCGTCTTATAATCGTCATAACTCTTTCGTTTCTCGCTCAAATTCACGTAAGTTCGTCTTATTCTTCCCCTCTTATCTTCCTCTATCCGTTTTGGTAATAAAATTACAGTCTTTCTCGTTTTTCAAACTTTCCGTCTTTCTCAAGGTGAAGAATATTCATCTTTTATTAATTATTTGTAGGTGGTGACCTTCAAGATCCCGACAAAGACTATTTCTTAATCAAAGAGGACCTTGACGCGTAGTGAAGATGTATAAAGGTAACGGTGAAGGGTTACTCGATATCATTTACGGGTTTTATGTGTTTTCTATGTTAGTTTTCGTATTTAGAATAGGATTTGTAATCATAGGAATCGTGTTGTTGATGATGGTTGTTGTTAGTTGTTAATTGATATGAGAATCGATGGTTTGTGATGGTAAATGAGGATTTTTGTTGTTGATAACATGTTAGGATTTGTTCGTGCCTGAGTCCAGCCAAGGACTCTGGCAGCGTCCATGGACGCTGGCAGCGTCGTCCGGCGCTGGCAGCGTTACTCGCAGCCAGTTCCCAAGTCGACTGCAGTTTTCCGGCACTGACCCCTTTTCGTAAAATGATCATATATCCTTTGTTACTTTCTTGTTTTGAGTTTATGACATCCCGTTGGAACCGTAAGAGGATAAGCTATCACCTCCATTTGGAATTTCTGCATCTGGATGTCTAGAACTCTAGTTATGACCGTTTGAAGTGGACCCTTGTTTTAGTTGGTTTCCAAACAACGTTGTTTTGGAGAGGTGATCTATGTTTTTATTCATTATGCTTCATAAAATTGTTCTAATGCTTATGTATCATGTATTGACTCATGTTTATCATATTTAAACTTATATGATTCCCTATTCTCATGTTTTGTGACGGTTTTTGGTATGTTCCCACTTTGAGTCTGTTTTTACAAATGATACGGTTTGAGCACTATTTTGTCTTGTGCTTTGTACTCTCATTCCCTTGGCTACCTCCACGTTTAGTCAAGGCGGATGTCGGAATTGGGATGTATCCTATGCTTAATTGCATGGTTAGTGGGGGCATACGACGACGTGTTGGGAAGGCGAACGCTTTGCGTGACGACCCGGCCGTCAATGTGTGTAACTTGCGAGGGTGGTGTTATTTGCCTGTACGCGTACCGTTGTTATGAGGTGTGCTCCTTCCGCCTCTTTCGTGAATTTCGACCGAATTTGGGGGGTACTCGGCGTCTATGGATTGACCGAGTCTTGGAGTGCGAAACGGTTTATCGCATGACGGAACCTGGAAAATGTGATTCGGGATTCTGGCAATTAGACTAGGACCGGATATTTATATAGTCGTCCTACCGGAGGAAATTAGTCCACATATACGAAATGTGATCGTGTATGCGTTCAGGGAAATGTTTATCTCGTGGATGCCTTTTAATCATACTTGCCATGTGCACGGTTCTAGTGCGTTTCATTTACCGTGAGAGATGTCATCATTGTGTCATTGTGTTTGGATGCATGATTACATGATTGATTATTCATGATCATTGCATGACTTGGTATCGTTTGTTTGTCGAGTCTCAATCTTATCAAACTTATACCGCTAACGGTGAGATGCAAGCCCTAGTGAGCGTATTCGGTTGCCTAAGAGTGTCTTCCCCGAGTCTTTGTATAACATGATGGATTCCGACTTGTATTTCATATGCTCTTATCATTTTATATTGAATTGCCTATTTATCCTTATCGTATTTCACATGTATACCTATATATGCATGCTTCTACTTTTGTATTTTCTTTTATATACGTTTAATGTGATATGGCTGGGAGAACCCGGAGTTACTCCCCACTGATTGTGGCGTTCATGTTTTTCATGGATGAACAGGTTGCTTGATTTGGATGGCTTTTTGCTTATGCTATTTTGGGTTCGGGTGTGAGCTAGCGGGCGTCGTCCCTGGAAGATTCACCTATAGTCGTTAATTAGCTAGTTTGCTAATCACTTTGACATTGTTACCCTTTTGAGAGACTACGTCTCTTATTGTATTATATTTCGTACTTTGATTTGTAATATTTGACACTCCTCGTATACTTCTTCTTGCATGTATAAAGGTTTTTAAAATACCGTATTTTCGCTAATTAATTCACATGCTTGTATGTTTTTTTCCGCATTCGCGAGGGTTGTCACAGTTGGTATCAGAGCTTTATCGTTCCCGACGCACACACATGAACCCTAAACTTAAACTACTTGACCTTGAAATAATGAATGAGAGAAGGGTAGAAGTTAAGGATTTTACTTGGTAATCTATTTGTTTATGCTAATTGATAGGAGTAACTTAATTTGTTTTTGTTTCTTATGAAGATGGTTAGACCTCGACTGGTTGAGAACGTTATGCTAGAAGCTCTCACTCAAGTGTTGAAAAATCAACAAGATGCGGCTTTAGCTCAAGCCAACCAAGTCCCCCCTTGAAGAGAAGATAACCATCAAGGAGGCTACGCTTGGGTTGCTGGACAAATAGCTAGGAGTAAGATTATACCTTACGGTGGAGAGTCGGACCCTACCGAGTTATCGGAATGGTTCCGAGAGATGGAGAAGCAGTTTGATCTATACCAAGTCCGTGAAGAGGACAAGGTGAGGATCGCAAAGCACTTCCTTGTAAGGGAAGCTGATAATTGGTGGGCTATCACTAGTGCCACCGCTACTCTCGAAGATGACTTCAACTGGGCTTGTTTTAAAGCTCTAGTGGAGGGTAGATTCTATCCTAAGGAGCTTAAGCAACAAAGGCTCAAGGAGTTCATTGACTTTAAGCAAGGCAACTTGTCGGCTCAGGACTTCACTACGGAGTTCAACAAGCTTGCTCATTTTGCTCCGAGGCTTATTAAAGATGATGAGGACCGAGCTTTCTATTACCGCAACAAGCTGAGTGCCGTTCTTCAAAGTAAAGTGAGAAGGAATACTACTTCCTTTGGGGATCTTTATGATGATGCTTTGTGGGCCGAAAATTCCATGAAGGCTATTAGGGATGAAGCTTTGATGAATAATCCCTCTCCTTCTTTCAGTCCTAGGCCGAATATATTTGGGAAGAGACCATTTATTCCGTCTTCTTCTAACTCTTATGCTAACAAGAGGAGATTCAATCCTCCTTACAATGCAAATACAAGAGCTCCCGCTCCTTTCATTCCTCGAGCTACTTCTAATGTGGCTCATAGGCCTTATGCTCCTCAAGCTCAAGCTCAAGGTCGCATATGCAACCGATGTAGACTTTCATACCATCCCGGTGTGTCTTGTTCCAACCGATCTTATATTTGCTACTTTTGTCAAAAGGGTGGTCACCGTTATGAAGATTGCCCCGATCGTAAGTTGCCTCCTCCTCCTGCTAAACCTAAGGGTTCTATCTTTGTCATGAGCCGTGCCGAAGCCGACGCTCATCCGGAGATCATTACGGGTATGTTCTCAATCTTAGAGCAACCGTGTCTTATTCTTTTTTATACCAGTGCTTCAATGTCTTTTGTGTCTTCGACTTATGCTAATAAGTTATCTATTGAGCCTACATCTAGTGAGGATACTCCCATATCCTTACCATCCGGAGAAATTATCTCTTGTTCTACTCTTTATCCTAATGTACCAATATCTATTTCGGGTTCTATCTTCCCCGCAAATCTCCTTAAGTTTCCTCTAGGAGAGTTCGATATAATATTAGGTATCGATTGGTTAGCATTGTACCATGCGAGGTTCGAGTGTCGTGATCAAAATATTTATTTAAAGAGTCCTTTAGGAGTTAGAATAACCTTTAAGGGATCTCATCCCCGAAAAGGTGTGTCTTTGATTTCCGCTATGAAATTGGTGAGTATGGTAAGAAAGGGTCACCAAGCATACTTGTGTATTGTGACTTCTTCAACTACCTCTTTGCCAAGTATTGAAGATGTGCGTATTGTTCGTGAGTTTGTTGATGTATTTCCTGATGACTTGCCCGGGATTCCTCCCGAGCGTGATGTTGAGTTTTCTATTGATCTTGTACCTGGATCCGGACCCATAGCCAAAGCTCCTTACCGTATGGCTCCGACCGAATTGAAAGAATTAAGGAAGCAGCTAGATGATATGATTGAGAAGGGTTTTATTCGACCAAGTGCCTCGCCTTGGGGTGCTCCCGTTCTTTTTGTAAAGAAGAAAGATGGTTCTGTGAGGCTTTGTATTGATTATCGTGAGTTGAATCGGATTACAATCAAGAATAGGTATCCTTACCAAGAATTGAGGATTTGTTTGATCAACTAAAGGGTGCTTCTACTTTTTCGAAGATTGATTTGAGATCCGGTTATCACCAAATTCCCGTTCGTGATGTTGATATACCGAAGACTGCTTTTAGTACAAGGTATGGTCATTATGAGTTCAAGGTGATGCCATTTGGATTGACGAATGCTCCCGCTATTTTTTATGGACCAAATGAACCTCACATTTAGTGAGTATCTTGACAAGTGTGTGGTGGTATTCATTGACGATATTCTTATTTTCTCCAAGTCCGAAGAAGAGCATGCTATTCATCTAAGGACTATTTTGGGTGTTCTTCGTCGTCAAAAGTGGTTTGCTAAATTCTCCAAGTGTGAATTTTGGTTACCTAAGGTGTCCTTTCTTGGGCACGTGATTTCTAAAGAGGGTATAATGGTGGATCCTTCGAAAATTGAGGCCGTTGTTGATTGGAAGAGTCCGACCGATATTAGAGAAATTCGAAGTTTTCTTGATTTAGCTGGTTATTACCGTAGATTTGTCAAGGATTTCTCTAAGCTTGCTAGACCGATGACCCAGTTGTTGAAGAAGGAAACCAAGTTCCTATGGAATGAAGCTTGTGAAGCGGCGTTTCAAGAGTTAAAGAAGAGGTTAACTACCGCTCCGGTGTTGACTTTGCCTGAAGATGGAGTAGACTTTGATGTCTATTATGATGCTTCTAAAATGGGTTTGGGTTGTGTTCTTATGCAAAGTAGGAAAGTGGTGGCTTATGCTTCAAGACAGTTGAGAGTTCATGAAGTGAACTATCCTACTCATGATTTAGAATTGGCCGCCGTTGTTCATGCTTTGAAAGTGTGGAGACACTACCTTATTAGAGTTCATTGTTGTATATTCACCGATCACAAAAGTTTGAAGAACATATTTACTCAAAAAGAGTTGAATATGAGACAAAGAAGATGGTTGGAATTGGTGAACGATTATGATTTTGAGTTGTTGTACCATGAAGGGAAGGCTAATGTTGTTGCCGATGCTCTTAGTAGGAAAGCTTCTCATGCTTTGAATGCTATGCGGGTATTACCCGATGATCTTTGTGCCGAGTTTCGAAGATTGAAGTTGGAATTCGTGGAGCGTGGATTTGTTTATGTTGGTGCTATGACTGCCGAACCTGTTTTTCTCCGTGAGATCCGCGAAAGCCAAGTTGATGATCTTACCTACAAGTCTATTCAAGCCAAACTTCTTGAAGGTAAAGCTAAAGAATTCAAGTTTGATGATGAAGGTGTTCTTCGTTTCCATGGCCGTTTGTTTGTGCCTAATGCTCTTGATTTGAGAAAGCGAGTTCTTGATGAAGCTCACCTTTCCCCTTATTCTATTCACCCCGGAGGTGATAAGATGTACAAAGACTTGAAGCTACAATTTTGGTGGCCGAATTTGAAAGGCGATGTTGTGTCTTATGTTGGAAGATGTCTTACTTGCCAACAAGTGAAAATCGAACACAAGAGGCCCGGTGGATTGCTACAACCTTTTGATATTCCGCTATGTAAGTGGGAATCTATTTCTATGGATTTTGTCATGACTTTGCCAAGGAGAGTTGGAAGTAAAGATGTCGTTTGGGTTGTTGTTGATCGTTTGACCAAGTGTGCTAGATTATTCCGATCAAAGAAACCTGGAGTTTAGATCGACTAGCGAAAGCCTATGTTGATGAGATTGTTAGATACCATGGCGTTCCTAAGGAGATCATATCCGACCGAGATCCGAGATTTTGTTCGAGATTTTGGAAGGCTTTACAAGAAGCCATGGGTAGTAAATTGTTGATGAGTACCGCATTTCATGCCGCTACCGATGGTCAGACCGAGAGGACTATTCAGACTTTAGAAGACTTGTTTAGGGCTTGTGCACTCAACTTCCAATCTAGTTGGGAAAAGAGTCTATGTAACAACCCGAAAAGTACCCAATTTTTCTAATAAAAATATTTTACGGATACTTTTCAGCAAAGTTAAGTTTTAAAATAGAAATTTTTGTTTCGAGTCGTATTTTGAAATTCCGAGTTCGTATTTGGAATTTTCGAGAGATTCCATGAGAATCCCGTTTTTAAGTCATCTTTGACTTTTCTTGACTTTTAAGTCGTCTTTGACTTTTCTTGACTTTTTAAGTCGTCATTGACTTTTCCTGACTTTTAAGTCGTCATTTAACTTTTCTTGACTTTTAAGGCATCATTGACTTTTCTTGACTTTTAAGTCGACTTTGACTTTCGTTGACTTCTCCGACTCACCTCGTAAATTTAAAGACCAAAATTATATTTTTAAAAATAATAAATTTATTTTATTTTTATTAAGATTTATTTTGATTTATGATAATTTAATATAATTATTTTGAATTTATTCGGAATTAAAGAATAGCTTTTACGGTTTAATCCCGAACATCATTTAACTATTCCCGAGTCGACTTAAATCCCGAAACAAACCCGAAACTCGACTTTGGCATGAGTCACACGCCCCATGTCATCTTTTTCCACTCACATTAGATATTTGAATTCTTTCGATTAAACTAATACGAATATCTAAGATATTTATAACTTTATCGATCCGTAACTTAAACGCCGCAAATCGGTTCAAAAAACAGGACCCGATTCTCACCTATCACACGGCCTCTCCTCTCTAATAGGGCTAGATATTTTCATTTCTTTTCATTAATATAACATAATATCTAGATATTTAATTTAATTAACTTAATATTTAATTAATTATCTTATTATAATAATAAAACCCGAGTCAATTCCGTAACAACCATTTCAAAACCCGACTCATTATTTTCTCTATAAACACACGGCCCTCACCACACTTACTCACTAACAACTTTTCATTTTACAATAAATCAAATTAAGATCAAATTAATCGTTCTTCATCGTTCTTCATTTGTTCTTGAGCGTTCTTCATCAGTTCTTCGTCGTTCTTGAGCAAAATCATCATAAAACCTTCATTTCTTAATTAAATCCGTACTAACTTATATTTCTAGAACCTCCTCTTCGCTCTCCATCTTCTAGTACGGTTTTATTTTCAATTCCGGCAAAATCGTTTTCAACACTTTAATTATGGAAAATCAAGTTTTTAATTCTAATAATATTTTTCTTGTCATTTCTTATAGGGGAAGATTTTGAAGACGAGTTTGGAGACTCGTATATTTTGGGTGAAGAGTAGTAGACGGGTTTATACTTCTTATTTTTTTGGTGCTAATTGGTTTTGCTAGCTAAGGTAACGATTCCGAGTTACTCGACGATTTAATGTTACATATCCTTTGTACCTTTTGTTTTAGTTCATATTATTGTTACTTATGATTTTTAGTAGTAACATGATAAGTAGTATGATTTATATGTTGTATGGAATTTTTAATATGTTAGTGTTCTTGACATATTTATATGAATTATTTATAACCATGATTTTTGTATGATGGATGGTTAAATTGGTTGTTAAAAAATGGATGTTGTTAATTAAAAACATGTTAGAATTAATTTGGAATGGTGGTTGTTAGAACCGTGTAAAGTGGCTGGAAAAACCAGCCCAAACCAGGCCGGTTCAGGCCGGTTCAGGCCCGGTCCAGGCCGATTTGGATTGGTCCAGATTTGGTCCGTTGGTTTTGTGTCGATGTTTGATTGTTTTGTTGTTGTTTTGACGGGTTTTAAATATGTTAAGCATGCGGGAAATATTAAGAAACGGTTTTAAAAATGTTGAACCAAAACAGCCCAAATTGGGCCGGTTTATTTTCGGCCCAAAACAGTCCGTGGGTCCCTTCCATGGACTTGTAACGGTTTTTGAGTTATTGTTATTTTATCGTGTTTTGTAATATTTAGCAAGTGAGAAATGTTAATAAGTAAAATATTTAATTAAAACGGTTTTTCAAAATATTATAATTTCTCACATGTTAGAAATTATAATACGAGTTTATAGTTTAATTTGATATCCTTTGAGTCAAGCGGGTTTTTAATAAGATTTAATAATTCACATGTTAGAAGTTTTAATAAAATAACATGTAATGAATATGATGATTTTTTATGTTCAAGTCTATATGGTAAAGACTCTGTTTCTAGCCGGTTTGATCAAACGGGTTTGGTCAAACTAAGATCTAGTCAGCCCCGTTTTGACTGATGACCCGTCGCGGGACTCGGGTCGGGGAGTTGTCTTCAAGTAAGGTTGTATTTAATTAATGAATTAGCCTTAGTAGATATGAGGCGATATGATATTTGAATATGATTTATATGCAATTAGTCACATGATAGGAAGTTTTTCCCGTGACCGTTTGATTGTATGATATATGTCGTGTTGACTAAGTACCCATAGAGAATTATGAGTATATGGCGTCTTGATCATTCTAATTCTAAATGAGTAGCTTGGACCATGACATTGATAGGCTTTACTGTCTTTAACGAGTATATGTTCACTTGTTGATAGCTTTTGTGTCACGGCCTGGGGGGCTTATCTCCAAGTCGGGGCATGGCTGCTTAAGAGTTCCACTTTGGGAATGGAGCCAGCTTAAGTACTAGCCAATTCTGTCTAGGGGGTCGCCTAGTAGAGATTCTTGTGTACTGTTTTGTCATGAGACGGGGAATGGAATAGCTGTTGTCGCTAGGTCTGATCAGTCTAGGACTAGGATGTTTTCCTACCTTGTGGTATAGCATCGAGTTACAGAAGTCGACTATTGACGGTCCTAAGAACTTATGCCTGTTTCTAGAAGTATTGGTCTTTCATGTTTGATGATTCTATGAATATTAGAAGGTGAGATGCAAGCCGGCTAAGGTTGATAGAGTTTGGATTACCGGTTGTTAACTGATTCACATGATAGTTAGTATGATTAGGGTTGAGTGTATCATGGCCAGTTAACGTAACCTCTGAGCTAGCATACAGCTTCCCGACCCGTGTATAGTTTATTATAGAATTACATGATGCTTTCATATGTGGTTATATGTTAGTTACTTGTTCATAACATGAAAAGGGCATATCATATATGTTAAGTTTTGTATTTTCCATATACATTGCTTTTATGTTATTCATGTTTAATTAAACTCGACATTTCGTGGCTGGGAGAACTCGGAGTTACTCCCCACTGACTGTGGCTTCCGTGTTTGTATTTAATGCGGTTGGCAGGTTTGTGATGCATACTTTGGGTACATTGACGAGCTAGCGAGCGAAGTATTTACTTTGGACCTATATTCAGTTTTTAGGATTGTATATTATTATACACTCTTTTATTTACGTATTTATACGGGAAATATGTCTCCCGTTTTGGATATTTCTTTTGTATAATATTATTTCCTTTTTGTTGAACCTTTTTATTTAAGACATCTTCGTTATGTATTATCATCTTTTATTTAGTTAAATTTTTTTTTTTCTTTCCGCAAATTTGAGGGTGTCACAGTTGGTATCAGAGCTATTTTGCTCCCGACGCACGTTTGTGTACCCTTGCCTAAATAACTTGACCTTAATAAAATAATGAACTTGTGAGATAGAATGGTAGGATGGGTAGATTAGGATTATGTTGTAGTCTCTTTGTGATTGCTATATGATAAGTACTAATCTGTGTTTTCTTTTTACAAGATGCCTCCGAGAATTGACAACACGATCTTAGCAGCTCTTATGGTTATTATTCAGAATCAACAAAATCAGCAAAATCAACAAGCAAATCCTATTCCTAATCCAATTCCCGACCGTGAGAGACATGGAAGTTGTTCATGGGTTGCTTCACAACTATCTAGGAGCCAAGCAAAAACCTATGGTGGTGAGGTAGATCCCATTCAGCTTTCGGGGTGGTTACGTGAAATGGAGAAGAATTTTTCTCTGTATGATGTCCTTGAAGAGGATAAGGTCCGTCTTGCTTCCCACTTCTTAGTGAAGGAAGCCGATCAGTGGTGGACTCTTTCTGGTCCTACTGCCAAGCTGGAACCTAATTTTGGTTGGACCCGTTTCCGTGAACTTTTGGAAGCGAGGTTCTACCCGGATGAGCTGAGGCAGCAAAAGCTGAAGGAGTTTATGGATTTCAAACAAGGAAAACTATCAGTTCAGGAGTTCACAACCCAGTTCAACGAGTTGCCTCATTATGCCACTCGGCTTATTTCGAGGGAGGAAGACAAAGCCTTCTTTTACCTAGGGAAGCTTTCTTCCCAGGTGAAGGGAAAGATTAGTAGGGGTTCTACTTCTTTTGTCTCTATTTACAATGATGCTTTATGGGCGGAGAGTTCTATTCGGGAGATTGCCGAAGAGGCTCGTACTTCTTATATTGCTCCTAATTCTTATGGCAAGAGACCTTTATATCCTACTTCCCGACCTTCCTCTTCTCCCTCTTTTTCAAACAAGAGGAGAAACTTACAGAGTGGACAAGCAGCTCCGACAAACCGTCCATTTTTCCCGAGCAACAACAACGATCTTAAGGGTCGTGTCTGCTTTCGGTGCAAGATGCCTATGCATCCTGGTGTTGGCTGTTTCAACAAGCCACTTGTATGCTTTAACTGTCAGAAGCCGGGACACAGGTATAATGAGTGTCCTGATAAGAAGAAGACGGTTTCTACACCGACTATTTCTGGGAGACCTAAGGGTCGTATTTTTATCATGAGCCGAGCTGAGGCCGCGGCTCAACCTGACATTGTGACGGGTATGTTTTCCATTTATGAAATACCGTGTTTAATTTTATTTGACACGGGAGCTTCTTTATCTTTTATTTCAATGAGATTATCCGATAAATTGCCTATCAAAGCTTCAGTTGGGGAAAGTACCCCAATATATTTACCGTCCGGAGATGTATTTTCATGCTCTTATCTTCATTCCGACATTCCAATATCCATAAATGGATCTATCTTTCCGGCTAATCTTCTACGGTTTCCTCTTGAAGAGTTTGATATTATTCTGGGCATGGATTGGTTATCTACTTATCATGCTCGATTTGAATGCCGTGACCAGAAGATTATTCTTAAAAGTCCTTTGGGTACTCGTGTTTCTTATCAAGGAGTTAGAAAGCAAGCTAGTGTGAAATTAATCTCAGCTATGAAAATGATGAATGTTTTGAAGAAGGGTCATCAAGCATTTCTATGTGTAGTGACTACTTCTGATTCTTCTCTTCCTTCTTTGAAGGATGTTCCTATTGTTTGTGAATATCCAGATGTTTTTCCCGACGAATTACCCGGGATTCCTCCTAAAAGAGATGTGGAGTTTTCCATTGATCTAGTTCCTGGAACTGGACCAATTGCTAAAGCTCCTTATCGTATGGCTCCTTCTGAATTGAAAGAATTGAGAATTCAACTTGATGACTTGATTGAGAAAGGCTTTATTAGGCCTAGTGCTTCTCCTTGGGGTGCGCCCGTGCTCTTTGTCAAAAAGAAAGACGGTTCTATGCGAATGTGCATTGATTATCGTGAGTTGAACCGTGTCACAATCAAAAACAAATATCCTCTTCCACGTATTAACGATCTCTTTGACCAGTTACGTGGTGCTTCTACTTTTTCAAAAATTGATCTTAGATCGGGTTATCATCAAATTCCCGTTCGGGAAGCAGATATGCCCAAGACTGCTTTTAGCTCGAGTTATGGTCATTTCGAATTCAATGTGATGCCATTCGGTTTGACTAACGCTCCAGCAATATTCATGGATCAGATGAATCGTACCTTCAGGGAGTATCTTGATAAATGTGTGGTGGTATTCATTGATGACATTTTGATCTTTTCTAAATCTAAGGAAGAACATGCCGATCACCTCCGAACCATTTTCGGTGTTCTTCGACGTCAAAAATGGTATGCTAAGTTCTCCAAATGTGAATTCTGGTTGCCCGAGGTATCTTTCCTTGGTCATGTTATTTCAAAAGACGGTGTTATGGTCGATCCAGCTAAAATTGAGGCAGTGGTGGATTGGAAGAGTCCGAGAAATGTGTCCGAGATTCGGAGTTTCCTTGGTTTAGCGGGTTATTATCGTCGGTTTGTGAAAGATTTCTCAAAGTTAGCAAGACCGATGACTCAATTGCTAAAGAAGGAAGCAAAGTATATTTGGACCGATGATTGTGAAATTGCCTTCTTGGAATTAAAGAAAAGATTGACTACCGCACCGGTTTTGACTTTACCAGATGATGAAGCTGATTATGATGTATATTGTGATGCTTCTAAGCATGGTTTGGGATGTGTCTTGATGCAGAATAGAAAAGTCATTGCTTATGCTTCTCGACAACTCAGGGTTCATGAAGTGAATTACCCGACTCATGATCTTGAGTTAGCAGCTGTTGTACATGCATTGAAAACTTGGAGACATTATCTTATTGGAGTGCATTGTCGAATCTACACCGATCATAAGAGCTTGAGGTGCATTTTTACTCAGAAAGAGTTGAACATGAGGCAGAGGAGATGGTTAGAGTTGGTGAATGATTATGATGCTGAATTGATTTATCATGAAGGAAAAGCAAATGTTGTGGCAGATGCTTTGAGTAGAAAGACTAGTCATTCATTAAATGCGCTTGGTACTTTACCCGACGAACTGGTAACTGAATTTCAGAAGCTGAAGATACAGTTTGTTGGGAAAGGGTTCGATTATCTTGGTGCTTTGATTGCGGAACCTGATTTTTATCGAGAGATTCGTACTTGTTTACCGGAGGATGCTACTTTTATCGCCATACGAGCAAAGATACTACTTGGGCAAGCTAAAGATTGTGTGGTGGATAATGATGGCTACCTTCGTTACCATGGTAGAATGTATGTTCCGAGAAGTGCCGAGTTGAGAAAGAGAATACTTGATGAAGCTCACCTTTCTCCTTATTCTATTCATCCTGGCGGTGACAAAATGTATAAAGATTTGAGACCACATTTTTGGTGGCCTAGGATGAAGATAGAAGTAAAGGAGTATGTTAGTAAATGTCTTACTTGTCAGAAGGTGAAGATTGAACATCAAAGACCCGGAGGTTTGTTACAACCTTTGGAAATTCCTCTTTGGAAATGGGAGTCTATTTCTATGGACTTCGTGATGGCTTTACCTAGTACTTCAAGTGGAAAGAATGCCATCTGGGTTATTGTAGACCGTCTAACCAAGTGTGCCAGATTCGTGCCTATCAATGAAACTTGGAGAATAGATGTTTTAGCCCGTGCCTATGTGGATGAGATAGTGCGTTACCATGGAGTGCCTAAAGATATAGTTTCAGATCGTGATCCGAGATTTGGTTCCCGATTCTGGACGGCTTTGCAAGAAGCCATGGGTAGTAAATTGTTGATGAGCACAGCATTTCATGCCGCTCCTGATGGTCAAACTGAGAGAACGATCCAAACTTTGGAAGATCTTCTTAGGGCTTGTGCTTTAGACTTTCACGCTTCTTGGGAGAAGTGTTTGCCTCTGGTGGAATTTTCTTATAACAACAATTATCATGCATCTATCAAGATGTCACCGTACGAGGCTTTATACGGTAGAAAGTGTCGTAGTCCTGTTTGTTGGGATCAAGTCAAGGATGATCATATGTTGAGTCCCGACATAGTGACTGAAACGATTGATCAAGTTCAAGTCATTCGTGAGCGAATGAAAGCCGCTCAAGATAGACAGAAATCCTATGCCGATGTTCGTCGACGACCACTTGAATTTGATGTTGATGACCGTGTATTCCTTAAAGTGTCACCAATGAAAGGAGTAAAACGGTTTGGAGTGAAGGGAAAGTTGAGTCCAAAATATATTGGACCGTTTCGTGTGCTTAAGAGAGTTGGTCCTGTTGCTTATCGTTTGGAATTACCTCCGAACTTGAGTAAAGTTCATGATGTGTTCCATGTTTCGCAATTGAAGAAGTATATCAGTGATCCGAGTCATATTATTCAAGAGGAAGTGTTGGACTTGGAACCTAATTTGGTTTTGGAAGAAAGGCCGATTCGTATACTTGAAAGGGCTAACAAACAACTCCGAAATAAGGTGGTACCTTTAGTTCGTATTCTTTGGCGTTGTGGAAACGTTGAATCAGAAACTTGGGAACCCGAAGCTAAAATGTTAGCTAAATATCCCGAGCTCTTTGCTTGAGGTAAATTCTTTCTTTCCTCTTTCTATTCGATTTATTCTTTCGAATATTCCGTTCTTTCTATCGAATATCATCTTCTATAGATAGATTATTAGAAGTTTTAGTTAGAAATTTTAAGCATAGATAGTAGAGTTATTATCTTTACTATAAAATTTTGAACTAAAAGTTTTAGGAAATGTTTTATGATTTCAAGTATTTTACCGTCAAGGAGTGTTGAGACTCGTTATTGGAGACGTTCGATAACTAGTTTTCTCATTTATTGATGCGAAAATGTATCTTTTGAGTCTTTGACTTGGGACGTCGATGTTCTTAACCGCGGACGAGAACCTTCCGTTCCATTGATAAGACCCTATGTTTTTATTACAAGTATATTTTTAACAGTTTTGAATTGACCTACATATATGTCACATTACTTCTTCTAAGTTTCGAGGACGAAACTTTTTAAAAGGAGGGGTGATTGTAACAACCCGAAAAGTAACCAATTTTTCTAGTAAAAATGTTTTACGAATACTTTTCAGCAAAGTTAAGTTTTAAAATAGAATTTATTGTTTCGAGTCGTATTTGGAAATTCCGAGTTCGTATTTGGAATTTTTGAGAGATTCCATGAGAATCCCGTTTTTAAGTCAACTTTGACTTTCGTTGACTTTTTCCGACTCGCCTTGTAATTTTGAAGACCGAAATTTTATTTAAAAAAATAATAGTTTTAATTTATTTTTATTAAGATTTATTGGGATTTATGAAAATTTAATATAATTATTTTGAATTTATTTGGAATTAAAGAATAACTTTTACGGTTTTAACCCGAACGTCATTTAACTATTCCCGAGTCATCTAAAATCCCGAAACAAACCCGAAACCCGACTTTGGCATGAGTCACACGCCCTATGTCATCTTTTTCCACTCACTTTGGATATTTTCATTCTTTTGATTAAACTAATAATAATATCTTAGATATTTATAACTTTATCGATCCGTCAACGAAAATTACGCAAATCGTTTACAAAACAGACCCGACAATCACCAAGCCACACGGCTCCTCTTCCTCTAATAGGGCTAGATATTTTTCTTTCTTTTGATTACAATAACATAATATCTAGATATTTGATTTAATTAACTTAATATCTAATTAATTACCTTATTATAATGATAAAACCCGAGTCAATTCCGTAACAATAATTTCAAAACCCGACTCATTATTTTCCTCTATATTACACGGCACACACCACCACATTACTCACCACTTATCTTTTCATTTTACACTAAATCAACTTAATACCGTTTTAATACTTTCTTTAATATAATCAAAATCGTTCTTGGTGTTCTTGAGCGTTCTTCATCGTTCTTGAGCAAAATCGTCACAAAACCTTCGTTACTTGTTCAAATCCGTCCTAACTTATATTTCTAGAGTCTCCTCTTCGCTCTTCATCTCCACGTACGTTTTATTTCCAATTCCGACAAAATCGTTTCAACACTTTAATTATGGAAAATCAAGTTTTTAATTCTAATCATGTTTTTCTTGTCATTTCTTATAGGGGAAGATTTTGAAGACGAGTTTGGTGACTCGTATATTTTAGGAGAAGATTAGAAGACGGGTTTCTTATTTTCTTAGTTCTTATTTTTTTTGGTGCTACTTGATTTTGCTAGCTAAGGTAACAATTCCGAGTTACTCGACGAATTAATGTTACATATCCTTTGTTTCTTTTGTTTTAGTTCATATTATTGTTACTTATGATTTTTAGTAGTAACATGATAAGTAGTATGATTTATATGTTGTATGGAATTTTTAATATGTTAGTGTTCTTGACATATTTATATGAATTATTTATAACCATGATTTTTGTATGATGGATGGTTAAATTGGTTGTTAAAAAATGGATGTTGTTAATTAAAAACATGTTAGAATTAATTTGGAATGGTGGTTGTTAGAACCGTGTAAAGTGGCCGGAAAAACCAGCCCAAACCAGGCCGGTTCAGGCCGGTTCAGGCCCGGTCCAGGCCGATTTGGATTGGTCCGGATTTGGTCCGTTGGTTTTGTGTCGATGTTTGATTGTTTTGTTGTTGTTTTGATGGATTTTAAATATGTTAAGCATGCGGGAAATATTAAGAAACGGTTTTAAAAATGTTGAACCAAAACAGCCCAAATTGGGCCGGTTTATTTTCGGCCCAAAACAGTCCGTGGGTCCCTTCCATGGACTTGTGACGGTTTTTGAGTTATTGTTATTTTATCGTGTTTTTTAATATTTAGCAAGTGGGAAATGTTAATAAGTAAAATATTTAATTAAAACGGTTTTTCATAATATTATAATTTCTCACATGTTAGAAATTATAATACGAGTTTATAGTTTAATTTGATATCCTTTGAGTCAAGCGGGTTTTTAATAAGATTTAATAATTCACATGTTAGAAGTTTTAATAAAATAACATGTAATGAATATGACGATTTTTATGTTCAAGTCTATGTGGTAAATACTCTGTTTCTAGCTGGTTTGACCAAACGGGTTTGGTCAAACTAAGATCTAGTCAGCCCCGTTTTGACTGATGACCCGTCGCGGGACTCGGGTCGGGGATTTGTCTTCAAGTAAGGTTGTATTTAATTAATGAATTAGCCTTAGTAGATATGAGGCGATATGATATTTGAATATGATTTATATGCAATTAGTCACATGATAGGATGTTTTTCCCGTGACCGTTTGATTGTATGATATATGTCGTGTTGACTAAGTACCCATAGAGAATTATGAGTATATGGCGTCTTGACCATTCTAATTCTAAATGAGTAGCTTGGACCATGACATTGATAGGCCGTACTATCTTTAACGAGTATATAGTTCATGGTTAATAGCTTTTGTGTCACGGCCTGGGGGGCTTATCTCCAAGTCGGGGCATGGCTGCCTAAGAGGTCCACTTTGGGAATGGAGCCAGCTTAAGTACTAGCCATCTCTGCTTAGGGGGTCGCCTAGTAGAGTTTCTCATGTACGGTTATGTCATGGGACGGGGAATGGAATAGCTGTTGTCGCTAGGTCTGATCAGTCTAGGACTAGGATGTTTTCCTACCTTGTGGTATAGCCTCGAGTTACAGAAGTCGACTATCGGCCGTGCTAAGAACTTATTCCTGTTTCTAGAAGTATCAAGTCTTTCATGTTTGTATGATTCTATGAGTTTTAGAAGGTGAGATGCAAGCCGGCTAAGATTGATAGAGTTTGGATTCCCGATTGTTAACTGATTCACATGATTACGTGTTGATTAGGGTTGGAGTGTATCAGGGCCATGTTACATGGTAACCGCTGAGCTAGCATACCAGCTTCCCTACCTCTTGTTATATTTTATTATCGAATTCACATGATATCTTTCATATGATAGGTTATATGTTAGTTAACTGTTTCATAACATGAAAACCATATCATATATGTTAAGGTTTTGTATTTTCTATATACCTTGCTTTTATGTTTTTCATGTTTCATTAAACTCGACATTTCGTGGCTGGGAGAACTCGGAGTTACTCCCCACTGACTGTGGCTTCCGTGTTTATATTTAATGCGGTCGAACAGGTGGTGTTGCATATTTGGGGTACAAGGACGAGCTAGCGAGTGAAGTTTTACCTTGGACCTATATTCGGTTCATAGTTTGTATATTATTATACACTAGTTTATTTCCGTATTTATACGGGAGATATGTCTCCCGTCTTGTATATTTCTTTTGTATAATATTATTTCCGTTTTGTAATGACCCTTTTTATTTATGACACCTTCGTTATGTATTTTATCTTACATTTATGTATTTAATAATTTTTTTTTTTTCTTTCCGCAAATTAGAGGGTGTCACAGTTGGTATCAGAGCTATTTTGCTCCCGACGCACGTTTGTGTACCCTTGTATAAATAACTTGACCTTAATAAAATAATAAACTTGTGAGATAGAAGGGTAGGATGGGTAGATTAGGTTATGTTGTAGTCTATTTGTTTATGCTAATTGTTAGGAGTAACTTAATTTTTTTTGTTTCTTATGAAGACGGTTGGACCTCGTGTAGAAGAGATCGTTGTTACTACCAACCAGGTCCCTCCTCATAAAGAAGACAATTGCCAAGGAGGCTATGCTTAGGAGGCTAGCCAAATTGCTAGGAGCAATATTACGCCTTAGGGTAGAATATGTGTTACCTAGAAGGAGTATCCTCTACCGAAGATTTGGAGATTTATAAGCCTAATGGAAGTGAATTCTTTCTTCATCTATGAATTATCTCGTCCTTATAGTATTATGCCCTCTTCCTTCTATCTAGGTGTTTCTTTCTCTTCCAACCTTTTTGCATCTTGAAAATTTCTCTTGATAGTTCCTCCATCTTACCATTGGTATCCTTACCTCCCTTTGGTAACATTTTATGGATGTCATACCCATTTGTTTGAGGTATATTATACTTAGTCGGAAGAACTTTGAATTTTGTGGAATATGAGTGTTAGTTAGAATGAACTTGTGATTCGAGGAAATAGTATAGATCTAATTTCACCCTATGGTGGTGAGAGGGGGTATCCTTGAGGAAAGTGTGGTAATGTATGTCTAATGATTTTAATGTTTGAAGCTTGTCATGACTTGTGTGTAAATAGTTCATGATATTCGAAGGTGTAAAGTCGAATGAGTTGGCTATTACTTCTTAACTCATTGGTAATTTAGTCTTTTGGAATTAGAAGTTAGTATTGGTTTGAAGACCATGCTTATGATATGTCTATTTTGGAGTAAAGAAGAAGTTTCGAATATGATGCCTAACCATCCTATTAAGCTAGTTCCGTGTTTAGATGATTACAAGGATTTGAGGATAAACTTAGGAGGAAATGCTCCTAGTGGTTTTAGACTATGAAAACTTGAAGTTGCAATATCATTTCTTTTTGAGGATCGAATTAAGCATAATGGTGGTTGGTTGTTGTGGTTAAGAGTTTTAGTGGTTCTTTAAATGTTACTTGGAAAAAAAATTTGTTGTCGTTAAATGTTGGACCCTAACGAGAATAAATACTTTGAGGAATTAAGATTTGGATGACACAACTTGAGGAATATCGTCATAAGCGAAAACTGATGTATTGAGAGTTTGGAAGAGATAAATAAATTGATTTACGGTTGCATTGTTCTATGTTAGGCAAAAGTTAAGTGAAATAATATTTGTGTGACTAATCTCTTTGAGGTTTTGTGATTCAACTTTTGAGGATGAGAAGGGTCATGGTTAATAATTTAGGGTAATGAATTTTTGAATAAATTGGATTAAAGGATTTCATAGTAAGTCCTTTACTTTGAGGTTGTTAACGGTCTTGTTTCTCTAATTATAAATATTTTGGTGGTGGTTTCCAATAAGAGTTTTGATGGAGCTAAGAAGATTAGAGTCCGTAATGAATCTTTCATGGGTTGTTAGCTATGGAGTTTACCGTACCGATGGACCTTAGAAGATTTTAATTGAATTTGAATAATTGGGAGTTGTTACTCGATGTGTCATGCTTATGAAATATTTTTGGTAGAAATCGGATGATTGAAAATGTTGAGAGTATATTACACTCTTTTGAGGATTAGTTTGCTTGTACAGTTAGTGTGGTCAGGTTGCGATCGACATTCGAATTGTTTTTGTGAATCATTCCTCTCTTTTCTCTCTGTCTATTCGATTTATTCTTTCGAATATTCCGTTCCTTCGATCGATTATCATCTCTTATAGATAAATTACTAGAAGCTTTAGTTAGAAATTTTAGGCATAGATAGTAGAGTTATTGCCGTTATTTTAGAATTTTTGAACTAAAAGCTTTTGGAAATGTTTGATGATTTCAAATAGTTTTACCGTCAAGGAGTGTTGAGACTTGTTATTGGAGACGTTCGATAACTAGTTTTCTCATTTATTGATGCGAAAATGTATCTTTTAAAGTCTTTGATTTGGACGACGAGGTTTTTGACGGCCGACGAGAACCTTCCGTCCTATTGATAAGACCCTATATTCTTATTACAAGTATATTTTTAACAGTTTTGAAATAGACCTACATATATGTTACTTTCTTTCTTCTAAGTTTCGAGGACGAAACTTTTTAAAAGGAGGGGTGATTGTAACAACCCGAAAAATACCCAATTTTTCTAGTAAAAATATTTACTAACACTTTTCAGTAGAACTTAAGTTTTTAAAATAGAAATTTTTGTTCCGAGTCTTATTTTGAAATTCCGCGTTCGTATTTGGAATTTATGAGAGATTTCATGAAAAGACTGTTTTTAGTCATCTTTGACTTTTCTTGACTTTTAAGTCGTCTTTGACTTTCCTTGACTTTTTAAAGTCGTCATTGACTTTTTCTTGACTTTTAAGTCGTCATAAACTTTTCTTGACTTTTAAGTCATCTTTGACTTTTCTCGACTTTTCAGTTAACTTTGACTTCCGTTGACTTTTTCCCGACTCGCCTCATAAGTTTGAAGACCGAAATTTTATTTAAAAAAATAATATTTTGATTTATTTTTTATTTAGATTTATTAAGATTTATCATAATTTAATATAATTATTTTGAATTTATTCGGAATTTAAAGAATAACTTTTACGGTTTTAAACCGAACGTCATTTAACTATTCCCGACTCATCGTAAATCCCGTAACAAACTCGAAACTCGAATTTGGCATGAGTCACGCGCCATGTCATCGTTTTCCACTCACTTGAGATATTTTAATTGTTTCGATTAAACTAATACAAATATCTTAGATATTTGTTACTTTATCGATCCGTCAGTTTAAATTACGCAAATCGATAAATCAGACCCGATTGCTCACCAAACCACACGGTTTTCCCTCCTCTATTAGACCTTGATATTTTCTTTCTTTTCATTACAATAACATAATATCTTGATATTTAATTCAATTAACTTAATATCTAATTAATTACAGTAATATAATTATTATACCGAGTCAATTCCATAACAGCAATTTCAAAACCCAACTCACTATTTTGCTCTATATTACACGGCACTCCAACTCCCACTTTACTCACTAACAACTTTTCATTTTACCACAAATCAACTTAAGATCAAAATATCACTTTCTTTAATCGTTCTTCGTGTTCTTCGTCGTTCATCATTTGTTCTTCATCGTTCTTGAGCAAAACCTTCATAAAATCTTCATTTCTTAATTAAATCCGTCTTAACTTATATTTCTAGACTCTCCTCTTCGCTTCCCATCTTCACGTACGGTTTAATTTCAATTCCGTCAAGATCGTTTT
>JAIUZE010003233.1:0-23808 GCA_022085475.1 Heliosperma pusillum | reverse complement strand
TAAATAAACAGTCACGGGAAAACATCCTATCATGTGACTATTTGCATATCAATAATAATCAAATATCATATCGCCTCATCTCTACTAAGGCTAATTCATAATTAAATACAACTTTACTTGAAGACAAATCCCCGACCCGAGTCCCGCGACGGGTCATCAGTCAAATCGGGGCTGACTAGATCTTAGTTTGACCAAACCCGTTGGATCAACCGGCTAGAAGCAGAGTCTTTATCACATAGACATAAATCAACATATTCATTACATGTTATTTTAATTACACTTCTAAAACATGTGAAATTATCATATTATACCCAAAACCCGCTTGACTTAAATGATTTCAACGTAAACTACAATCTCGTATTATAATTTCTAACATGTGAGAAATAATAATTTTATGAAAACCTTTTTAATTAAATATTTTACTTAGTAATATTTCCCACTTGCTAAATATTACAAAACACGATAAAAATGACGATAACTCAAAAACCGACACGAGTCCCAAGGCGGGACCCACGGGCTGAATTGGGCCGGACCCACATGGGCCTGTTTTGGGCCCCACGGCCTGTTTTGATAAAAATGGCAGATTTTACACTTTTTATTTAAAACCGTTTTTCTAATATTTCCCGCATACTTTAACATATTCAAAACCCGTCAAAACAACAACCAATCAATCAAACATCGACACAACCCAAAGACCAAAACCCCGACCCACCTTGGACCAACCCAGACCGGCCTGAACCGGCCTGGACCGTCCTGGTTTGGTCCGGTTCAGTCCTCCCCTCACGGTTCACACCACAAACAACATCAAATCGATTCCAACATGTTTTTAATCATCAAACAACCATTTTAAACAAACTCCATAAAAATCTATTATTAGAAATCATCAAAATTTGTCAATAACACTAAACTTGTTAAAATTTCATAAACAACATAAAAATCATAACTTGTTAAAAATCATCAAAATTCATCAAGAACAACAAACTTGTTAAAATTTCCTAAACAACAAAAAAAATCATAACTTAGTAAAAATCCTTAAAATTCTTCAAGAACACTAAATTTGTTAAAATCTCATAAACAACATAAAAATCATAACTTAGTAAAAATCATTAAAATTCTTCAAGAACACTAAATCATCATAAAATTTCCTACAACTTAAAAAATCATCAAGAACACTAAATCATCATAAAATTTCCTACAACTTAAAAAAAATCATCAAGAATCATAAAACATCATAAAATTCATACAACATAAAATCATCAAGAATCATCAAACATCACAAAAATTCCATACAACATAAAAATCATAAAACAACATAATAATTACTACTTAACATATTACTAACTAAAAATCCATAAATCCTAAAAACATGAACCAAAAATAAAGATGAACCAAAATCCAAATAAATAAAACTAAAGGCTATATTACTAACTCAAATCCTAAATAACCATAACATGAACATAAACTAAAACCTATGTGACATTAATTCGTCGAGTAAATCGGAATCGTTACCTAGCTAGCCAAAATCACTTAGCACAAAAATAATAAGAAGTAATAATTAAGAAACCCTTCTACTAGTCTTCACCCAAAATATAAGAGTCTCCAAATTCGTCTTCAAACTCTTCCCCTATAAGAAATAACAAGAAAAACATAATTAGAACTTAAAACTTAATTTCTCATAATTAAAGTGTTGAAAACGATCTTGACGGAATTGAAATTAAAACATACGTGAAGATGGAGAGCGAAGAGGAGATCCTAGAAATATAAATTAAGAAGGATTTAATTAAGAAATGAAGAATTTATGGATGTTTTGCTCAAGAACGATGAAGAACTAAAGATGAACGATGAAGAACGCGAAGAACGATTAAATAAAATGAGGGTTTGATCTTATTTTGATTTGTTGTAAAATGAAAAGTTGTTTGTGAGTCATATGGGGTGTGTGGGTGCCGTGTGTTTATAGACACATAAAGGTGTCGAGTTTTGAAATTGTTGTTCCGTAATTGACTCGCGTTTAATAATTGTTTTACGGTAAACGATTAAATATAATTAACGATAAAGTTAATTACACCAAATATCTAGATATTAAGATATTGTATTCAAAAGTAATGAAATATCAAGTCCTATTAGAGGACTTTTGAGCCGTGTGGAATGGTGAGAAAACGGATCTGATTTCGAGCGTTTTGCTTAATTTTCGTTAATTGATCGATAAAGCGAATAGTGATCTAGATATTATGATATTGTAATCAAAAGTAATCAAAATATCAAGGCCATTAGAGGACTTTAAGGAGCCGTGTGGTTTGAGGTGATTTGGGTCTGTTTTTGCTCGATTTGCGTAATCTCCGTTGACGGATCGATAAAGTAACAAATATCTAAGATATTTGTATTATTTTAATCGAGTCAATTAAAATATCCAATCGTGAGTGGAAAACGATGACATGGCCGCGTGACTCATGCCAAAGTCGAGTTTCGATTTTGTTGCGCGCTTTACGATGCGTCGTGAATAGTTAAATGACGATTGGTTAAACCGTACAAGTTATTCTTTAAATTCCGAATAAATTCAAAATAATTATATTAAATTATGATAAATCTTTATAAATCTAAATAAAAATAAATCAAAAATATAATTTTTTTAAATAAAATTTCGGTCTTCAAAATTGTAAGACGAGTCGGGAAAAGTCAACGAAAGTCAAAATCGACTAAAAAGTCGGAAAAAGGCAAAAATGACTTAAAAGTCCAGAAAAGTTTAAGACGACTTTAAAAGTCAAGAAAAGTCAATGACAACTTTAAAAAGTCAAGAAAAAGTCAAAGACGATTTAAAAGTCAAGAAAAGTCAAAGATGACCAAAAACGGTCTTTTCATGAAATCACTCAAAAGTTCTAAATACGAACGCGGAATTTCAAAATAAGACTCGGAACAAAAATTCCTATATTAAAACTTAAGTTCTACTGAAAAGTATCCATAAGCTATTGCTTAAACAAATTGGGTACTTTTCGGGTTGTTACAAATGGTCCTTGATAGTCAATACCCGAGACATCGAATACCTCGACTTATAATATGCCGTTTTGAGGCATTTCATGTCTTTTGGATATTTGACCTACTCGTTGACAAGCATCACAAGCCATAACAAAGTCTTTTGAATCTTTAAACATCGAGGGCCAGAAAAACCCGGATTGTAAGACTTTAGCTACGGTCTTGGACGGACCATGATGACCACCATAAGCAGATGAGTGGCATCCTTCTAAAACTCCTTTTACTTCCCACTGGGGAATACATCGTCGATACAGACCATCTGAACATTGCTTGAAAAGATAGGGGTTATCCCAAAAAAAGAATTTTGCATCATGCAAAAATCTCTTTCTTTGGTTATAATAAAGGTCAGAAGGTAGCTGATGACTGACAAGGAAATTGGCAATATCAGCATACCAAGGAGAAGAGTCCGCAATTGCCATTAATGAATCATCAGCGAACGAATCATTAATTGGCGTTGATAATCCTATTTCAGTTACTCTTATCCTTGAGAGATGGTCAGCGACTACATTCTCTGCTCCTTTCTTATCCCGGATCTCTAAATCAAACTCTTGAAGGAGTAAGATCCATCGGATAAGTCTAGGTTTTGCCTCTTTCTTTGAAAGCAGATATTTCAAGGCAACATGGTCAGTGTAGACAATGACTTTTGATCCTATTAGGTATGAGCGAAATTTGTCTAAGGCATAGACAATGGCGAGAAGTTCTTTCTCTGTGGTGGCATAGTTGATTTGGGCAGGATCTAGGGTTTTACTAGCATAGTAAATTGCATGAAGGAACTTTTCTTTTCTTTGCCCTAAAACAACTCCTACGGCATAATCACTCGCATCGCACATCAGTTCATAGGGCAGATTCAAATCAGGCGACTGGATTATAGGTGCGGTGATCAAAGCACGTTTGATTTTGTTGAATGCATCAAGACATTCCTTTGTGAAATTAAAAGGTGCATCCTTGAAAAGGAGCTCAGTCAGGGGCTTGGCTATTTTTGAAAAATCTTTTATAAATCGTCGGTAGAAACCGGCGTGGCCTAGGAAACTCCTGATTCCTTTTACATTAGCAGGTGGTGGCAGCTGTTCAATAACTTGGATCTTAGCTCGATCCACTTCTATAACTCTTTCTGAAACGATGTGTCCTAAAACTACACCTTCGTTCACCATGAAGTGACACTTTTCCCAGTTGAGAACAAGGTCGACTTCTTCACAGCGTTTTAGAACTCTGGATAGATTTGTCAAACAATTATCAAAGGAAATGCCATAGACGCTAAAGTCGTCCATAAATACTTCCATGATAGATTCAACAAAATCTGAGAAGATACTGGTCATGCAACGCTGGAAAGTGGCAGGTGCATTACACAAGCCAAATGGCATTCTGCGATAAGCGAAAGTACCATAGGGACAGGTGAAGGTGGTTTTCTCTTGGTCCTCAGGGTGGATAGGGATTTGGAAAAATCTTGAGTAACCATCTAGATAACAGAAGTACTTGTGACAAGCTAACCTCTCTAGCATTTGATCAATGAAGGGCAGAGGATAGTGATCTTTCCTAGTTGATTGATTCAGCTTTCTGTAGTCAATACACATACGCCATCCCGTCACAATCCTTGTGGGGATGAGCTCATTTTTCTCATTTTTGACTACTGTTGTTCCTCCTTTCTTGGGAACAAGTTGAACAGGGCTAACCCATTTAGAGTCAGAGATTGCATAGATTATGCCAGCATCTAGCAATTTCATAACTTCAGTTTTAACTACTTCCTGCATGTTGGGATTAAGACGACGTTGTCCTTGAACACAAGGTTTTTGGCCTTCTTCTAAATTGATTCTATGCATGCAGAAGTCTGGGCTTATGCCAGTTAGATCTTCAAGTTTGTAATCTATTGCCTTTTTATGCTTTTTCAAGACAGTCAATAGTGAGGTTAACTGATTTTCATCTAGGAGAGCATTCAGTATAACTGAGCAATACTCAGATTCATCTAAAAAAGCATATTTTAGATTCGAGGGAAGAGGTTTCAGTTCAGGTTTATGTACTTCTGCCTTGGCAGGAGTATCAATTAAGCTTATGAACTCTTCAACTTCTTCTGACGGTATCGCTTTTCCGGTCAGGTCCTTTTCCAGCTCACTGATCTCGAAATTGTCATTCTCATAGATATCCTCCAGCAATAAGATTGCTTCTAAAGGATCCTCAATTATTGATGGATACAGAGATTCATCAATAATGGAATCGACAATATCAATGAAACAGCAAGGCTCTTCTAGCATGGGACTTTTCATTGCAGTATTTAAGTTATAGGTGACTTTATCATCACCTACTTCTAATGTCAATTTTCCATTCTTAACATCGATTACTGCTCCGGCAGTGTGTAGAAATGGCCTTCCTAAAATAATAGGGATTTGCGAATCTTCAGCCATATCTAGCACGATGAAATCAACGGGAATGAAAAACCTTCCTACTTTGACAGGCACATCTTCTAAAACTCCCATAGGTTGTTTTAGATAACGGTGTGCCATTTGCAGAGTTATACTGGTGCATTTGAGAATTCCCATATTCAACTTTTCACATATGGAATAGGGCATGACGCTTACACTGGCACCTAGGTCGCATAGAGCTTTATCGATTGTGTAGGTGCCTATAGTGCAAGGTATAGAGAAACTACCAGGATCCTTTAACTTAGGAGGGGACTTATTTTGCAATAAAGCACTGCACTCAGCTGTGAATGCTATGATTTCAACGTCATCTAAAGTCCTCTTCTTAGTTAAGATATCCTTCATGGATTTTGTGTAAGAAGGGATTTAAGTGATTAATTCAGTGAAGGGAACCGTTACTTGGAGGTTTTTGACTACTTCCATGAATTTGCTAAACTGGGTTTCCTTATTATTTCTCCTCAAACGTTGGGGAAATGGAACTTAGATTTTGATGAGTTCCTTTTCAGGTTCATCCTTCTTTTCTTTGTTTTTCGCTTCCTTAGCGGTGGATGGTTGGGACTCTTTTTGGCTCTCTATTGGTGTAGGCTCAACTATTGTTTCTTTTGGTTGCTGAGGTTCCTTATAAGTGGTACCACTCCTAAGGGTGATAGCATTAGCGGTGTACCTCGGTTGTTCACCATGAGGTGGGAGTTGGCCTTGTTTTCTTTGGGTGTTAGAGGCAGCCAATTGGGCCATTTGAGTTTCAAGCATCTTAATGGCAGCATTTTGAGCTGGATCACTCTTTTGAAGTTGAGCAAACATTGAATCTTGTTTTTGAACAACTTGGAGAAGCATGGATTCAATCTTGCTCAAGCTTGAGTCATTGGGTTGGCTTTGATTTTGGGGTGGTTGGTGTTGAGGTTGGTGTTGGTAAGGTTGGTTGAAGTGAGGTTGAAATGGAGGTCTTTGGTTTTGAAAACAAGGTGGATTATAGGGCTTCTGTTGATGTGGTATGAATGGTTATTGAATCTGATGGTGGGGATTCTGAATGTTGGTGGTTTCGTAGGACAAAAAAGGATGGTTCTTCGTGTTCTCATTATAGAAGTTTGAGAAAGCATTACCCTGCCTATATGCTTGATAGGCATTGACTTACTCTAACGGACTCCTACATTCTTGAAAACTATGTCCTCCAACCCCATATGTCTCACATATCATTACGTGGTTAGTGACGTTAACATGTTCCTTGGATTGGGAAGAGCTTCCTATTTGTTGCTGCAGAAGGGCTAATTGGGCTTCTAGGAGTGCTACTTTACTAGAATCTTCCTGCTTGGTTTTGAGCGGCATAGCACGTAAATTGCTATATTGAGAGTCGTGAATTGCCATTGACTCGATAGTTGCACTAGCTACTTCTACATCGATCTGATCGAAACGACCATTGTTAGCGGAGTCGAGGATATGACGCGATTCGCCACAACAACCGTTGTAGAAGGTGATAGCTAAGAACCATGAATCAAGGCCATGATGAGGGCATTCTCTTTGTAATTCTTTGTACCTTTCCCATGCCTCATAAAGGCTTTCATCGCCTGTCTGACAAAATCCAGTGATTTGACTCCGTAAGAGTGCGGTTCGTTCTGGTGGGAAGTACTGTTGATAGAAAGCAAGAGCTAGACCATCCCAGTTTGGCTATTCCTAAGGCAACTCCGTCAATGCTATTGTTCCAAAGTTTTGCCTTTCCTGTTAAAGAGAAGGGAAAGAGCATTTCCCTAATATGCTCTTGGGATACTCCAGTTTGTCTAATTGTGGAGCAATAGTCACAGAAGTTTTGAATATGAAGGTTGGGATCTTCTGTGGCATTGCCACCAAATTGACTTCTTTCTATTAGATTGATGAAGGCAGGTTTGATTTCAAAGTTTTGGGCTGTGAGTTGGGGTGTAGCAATACCCCTTGGAAGTGTATCTGAAGTTGGTTTGGAATGGTCTGAAAGTCGAACCATTTTCTTTTGTGAAGATGAAGATGGAGTGTTGTTTGAAAGTTGATTGGTTTTTTAGAATGGAGATGAGAATGGATCTTCTTCTCCTTCGAGATTAGATAAAATATCTAAGTATTTCTCACGAATACGATCTAAACTTGAAGTATCAGAAGCTTTTGAGATTTCGTTGAATAGCTTTCGTCTCCTACGCAAAGTCCTTTCTAGATCGGGGTCTAAAGAGATAGGGGTCCCTAGTCTAGAAGATCTGGGCATAAGATTGAAAAGCTAAGCTGAAAAATCAAGAGAGGTCTAAAGGAATTTGGGTTCCTAAAGACTAGATAAAACTAATTGCGATAAAAATCACAAGAAAAAGGAAAACTAAACCGTGCTCCCCGGCAACGGCGCCAAAATTTGATCGTGCCTGTCGCAAGCCCGATACAAAGATAAATTACCCAGACTAGGCTAATAACAAATTAATGTAATTAGGGAAGTAGGGGTCGATCCTCAGGGAGATGGTGTTTCCTATAGAATGTGAAATGTCTCGCAATTTGGTCATATCTAAGGAATATCTGGGTTTTGGGATTTTAATTTCTAAACTAATCAAAGGCATAAACGAAAAACGAAATAAAAGCAAATGGAAATGAAAACAATAAAGCAAGTGATGAATTAACAATGATGAAAAACATCTAGGGAAGTAGGTTCACACATGTAGATTAACATATTGATGCAATTGGATATGGAACATGCAAATAATTCATTGTGAGTTTGTAAGAATGATGTGTTCATTACAATCATAGATCAGATGGTCTAGCAGGCTTTTAGGCAATTTATTAGGTCTTAATCCACCATGTCATGCTTTGTCTATTCAATTCACGTATCTCTACCTTGGAAAAGAATTCCATTCTAGTCAATGATTTTGATCAGGAATCGTCAACTATCGTTATAGTCCAAACATGCATAGACACAATGTTTTAAAAGCACAATTTCTTTTATCCAATTATCATCTTTTAATCAATCTAACATGGCTACCCTACACCTTAGAAAGGTGACTACTCACTCATGGCGATGTTTAAATCTAAGATGAAGTTAATAACAAAAACAAGGATAGACATGTTTATTTGGTTTTGACAATAGTTTAAGACTCTTTATATGGTGATAATAACGACGCTAATTTGATAATCTAATGAAATGAAATGACGATTATAACGATACTAAAATGAATCTAAGATAACATGGATGGAAAATAACAATCAATTAGAAAACATAAAGACATTAAACGAAATATAAGATAGGAATACCTAGATGGCAATCAACAATGACAATGATAACAATAATAGAAATCCCTTGCTCAGAATAGTCGTTCCATGAATCACAATACTTGAACCATATAATGTAGATTACAAAGATGAACTTCTTATTAATCTAAGCTAAAGTTTTGAGGTAGAAAAGACAGAAATAAACTAGAACTAAAGATAAAAAGAAGAAAATGAGAGAAGAGAGGCTAGGTCCCTCTTCTCCTCAACTAGGTTTCCTAATCTAAAGAGATTTGTAAGAAGAGAAGAGAAGTGAAGTATGAAGAGATGTGTGTGAAGAGGTACATCTCATTGTGGTGGCTGAGGCATCCTTTATGTAGCATTAGGGTTTCGTGGGGAAGGGGCCGCACATTGATCACATAGGACAAAAAGGAGGAAGTCGAAGCAAAAGTGCGGATCAGCAGGGATCCCTGTTCGGGTACACACTTACCCGATCGGGTAAGTTGCAATCTGGGTCCTTTGACTCTCATTTCATCTCCCCTTGCATATGACTTGACTTCCATCATCCCCCTTTACCTCTTGAGTCGGGTTTGTTGATAGGGTTTGATGTAAAACGATGAATTCTTCGCCTAACTGATTGATCTTCCGACAACTGCGACATCGTTTCTTCTTCTTCTTTCTTTTGAATCGGTGAACCTTCTTGAAATGCCTTCGACATGGTCAAGCTTTCTTCTTCAAATCGTCGGGTTCTAGGCAAATGCTCGAGAATATAGAAAAAGGGCGTAGAAATGTCACTTTCCCTACAAAACAGGTTAGAACATAGGAATTCGCCTAGAAGACGATATTAGCTCATAAAATGGCTTAACAAAGCACAAATGACATACAAAACTGAGCTAAATTGGGGGTTAAAATCATACAAATATTCACTTATCAGTATCACCGGTTTGAAGGGGTTGTAGGGTAGTGTTTAGGAATTGATTATTGCTCTAATTAAGAATTAAGCATAGTGATTAAGTGCCTAAGTCTAGCCTTAGTCTATTACATTGTGAAGACAAAAAGTAAAGCATGCTCACCCTTATTCCCATGGTTGGTGGACCGGTTTTCATGAGTGAATAAGAGGAGATGTTTTCTCCTCTTATTACTTACTTGGTCTCATATTCATTTTATAATATTCTTACACTAGAAGAAAACTTAAGAAGTTTCACATAACACTAGTTCATATATTTTTTAATAGCAACACTATATTACTAAGTGTAGTAATAGTTGTATTAGTTATATTATTAAGAGATCCTTATATATTATCTAGTATACGTCCTCCCTTCAACTTCACTCTACCATTTTTCTATTTTAATCCATTCTACTCCACTTTACCACTTTCCAAATAAAGAATCACAAATGTCCCTTTTGTCCTAATGACAACATGTTATTTACACAAATTGCTACTAAGTGGCCCACTAAATGACACAAATTGCCACTAAATAGTCCACTAACTCCACTCTATTTGTACTTTTATTAGTTGTTTAATTATTTCTTCATATTTGTGCAAAACTTAATATGGTAGAGTGGAGTTGAAGGGAATAGTATAATATATGTGGAGATTTGGGATAGTCTAGGTGCAACAAGAGGATAGTTTCTACACTTGAAACTTAAGGAGATCATCCCATATTCTTTTTAGCTCAAGAACAAGAATAAGAAGGAGTCTTACTCTTGTGCCCATACTTCGTCAAGGAAAAAAATTTCTTCTTATCTTGGTTGTTTTCGTGTGCATGCACTAGATCTTGTGTGACAACCCTCGCCAATGCGGATATAAAACATACAAAAATGTGATTTAATTAGCGGAAATACGGTGTTTTTAAAACTTTTTACATGCAAATAGAAAATATGAGGAGTGTCAAATATTACAAACCAAATACAAAATATTACGAGAGACGTAGTCTCTCAAAATGTTAACAAAAGACAAGTTATTTAGCAACTAGCTAAGAAACGTCTAGAGGTGTTTCATCCAGGGACAACTCCCGCTAGCTCACACCCGAACCCAAAATACCAAGCAAAATGCCATCCAATCAAGCAACCTGTTCATCCATGAAAAACATGAACGCCACAATCAGTGGGGAGTAACTCCAGGTTCTCCCAACCATATCACATTAAACATACATAAAAGGAAATACAAAAGTAGAAGCATGCAATATAGATGTACATGTGAAATACGATAGGGATAGATAGGCAATTCAATATATAATGATAAGAGCATATGGAATACAAATCTGAATCCATCTTGTTATACAAAGACTCGGAGAAGACACTCTTAGGCAACCGAATACGCTCACTAGGGCTTACATCTCACCGTTAGCGGTATAAGTTTGATAAGATTGAGACTCGACAAACAAACCATGCCAAGTCATTCAATGATCAATCATATAATTCATTCATGTAATCATCCATCCAAAAACACCAGACACAATGACGACCATCTCTCACGGTAAATGAAACGCACTAGCACCGTGTACATGGCAAGTATGATTAAAAGGCATCCACGGGATAAACATTTCCCTGAACTCATACACGACTACATTTTGTATATGAGACTAATTTCCTCCTGGTAGACGACGATAATAATACGGTCCTAGGCTAAACCTGGCCAGGACTCTCGGAATAAACATTTCCGATTCGACATGCGATAACACGTTTCGCATCCAAGACCTCGGTCAATCATAGACGTCGAGTACCCCAATTCGTCAACCTTCACGAAAGAGCGGAAAAGAGCACAAGCCTCATAACAAGCGGTTACGCTACATGCAAATGACACCACCTCGCAAGTATACAACATTTGACGGCCGGGTCGATCAACGCAAAGCGTTCGCCTCCCAACAACGTCGTCAGATGCCCACTAACACATGCAATTAAGCAGTAAGGATACACTCCCCGTTCCGACATTCCAGCCTTACGAACGTGGAGGTAGCCAAGGGAATGAGAGTACATAGCACATAGAAAATTAGTGCTCAAACCGTAACTTGTGTAAAACCGACTCAAAGTGGGACATACTAAAAACCGTCACAAAACATGAGAATAGGGAATTATATAAGTTTAAATATGATAAACATGAGTCAATACATGATACATAAGCATTAGAATAAGTTTATGAAGCATAATAAATAAGAAACATAGATCCCCTCTCCAAAACAACGTGTTTGGAAACCAACTAAAACAAGGGTCCACTTCAAAGAGTTATAATTAGAGTTCTAGACATCCAAATGCCGAAATTCGAAATGGAGGTGATAGCTTATCCTCTTACGGTTCCAACGGGAGGTCACGAGCCCAAAACAAGCAAGTAACAATGGCGATATGATCATTTTACGAAAAGGAGTCAGTGCAGTGAAACTGCAGTCGTCACGACCGTGACTTGTATTTCACGCTCGTGAAACTGTCTGTTACGCAAGGATATTTGGTCAGCCACTCATTTCACCCTCGTGACATGAGTTTCACGACCGTGACTTGGGTCAAGACATCTCCATTTTGTTCTAAACTCAACCATCATCAACTATTATCATAAATCATCAATTCTCATATCAATTCTCAACAAACAACAAGTATCATCATCAACACAATTTCTATGAATACTAATCCTATTCAAATACGATTACTAACATAGAAAACACATTAAAACACGTAAATGATATCGAGTAACCCTTCACCGTTACCTTTATGCGTCTTTAAACGATTTCTAAGCCTTCCTCCACTAGATAGTAATCTTTGTCGGGGTCTAGAAAGTCTCCACCTAAACAAAGACGACAAAAGATGAATATAATTCACCTTTGAGAAAGACGGATAAATTGAAAATCGAGAAAGACGGTAATTTTATTACCAATACGGATAGAGGAAGATGAGAGGGAAGGAATAAGACGAACCTTGGTGAATTTGAGCAAGAAATGAAGGCGTAGGATCGATACTAAGACTTGAGCAAATATGGAGGCTAGGTTTTTGGGGTTTGTATGAGGAAGAAGAAGTTTGAGTTGTGAGGGAGTTAGGTTATGAGGGAGTATATGAAGGAGTAAGTGGAAAAAGTCAAGGAAAAGTCAATGACGTCTTAAGAGGTGATTCACTTGAAATCTCGCGTAAAATCCAAATACGGACTCGGAAATTCTAAATTCGACACGGAAAATTTAATTCTAAACTAAAACTAAATTTCGCTTAAAAGTATCCGTAAAATATTTTTACTATAAAAATAGGGTACATTTGCGGGTGTTACATCTTGCATAATTAATTAAAGAGTTAATTAGTTCATCATTAGAGATGTCTAATGAGAGAGTTAATCAACAAAACACGAAGATAATCACAAAAACTTGAGGGTAACTTAAAAACACTTATAGCGTATTTAGGGATTGAATGGGCCACAACCTTTATCAATATCTCCCTTCCTGCCTTGGAAAAGAGCATCCCGTGCCACCCACCAAGCTTCTTGCTTAATCTATCTCGAATATTTCTCGTGACCACTTTCTTCGACCGCCCCACAACAGTAGATAGTCCAAGATACTTATCCTGCTCTGTCACAACCCGAACACCCGAGCAATTCGTGATGTCAGTCTTCTCTTATTCCCCAGCTGAAAGACACAGTAGTCTTGTCATAGTTCACTCTTTGCCCCGACGCCATCTTATTTTGGCAAGTAATCTCTTAACCTTCCCTGCCTCAACTGCATTAGCTTTAACACACAAAAAATATTGTCATCAGCAAAAAGTAAGTGGGATACCCTCGGTGCATTAACCACAACCTTTACGTCAAGAATAGACCCATCCTCCGCAGCTCTTCTCATGAGGCGCGATACCATTTCCGCACACTAGATGGATAGATAAAGTGAGAGTGGGTAACCTTGTCGCATGCCCCTACCTTGGCTGGAACTCCTCCGAAGGCTCCCCATTTAGTAACACTGCAAACGAGATCGTCGTCACACATTTCATCACCTTATTCACCCATTTGACGTCAAAGGCCATTCTAGGAAGCACTTTCTCTAGAACATTCCATTCAATACGATCATAAACTTTCGACATGTCCAGTGTAAGCGTCATATGTCCCTCCCCTTTCTCGTATATTTCATATGATGGAAAATTTCAACACTACAAAGATGTTATCCGTAATGAGCCTACCTGGGTGAAAGCACAATTATTTTCTGACATGATATCTCCCAAAAACGTGTTAAGTCTATTAGCCAAGACTTTTGAAACTAATTTATATTTAACATTGCACAGGCTTATCGGTCTAAAGTCTACCATTTTATCCGGAGCTTTCTTTTTTGTGAATAAGGACAATAAAATTTTTGTTCTAACTTGATGAAAATCCCCTCCTCCAAGAATCGTTAGAACCGTGTTAATGACCAGAGGTCCGACAACTTTCCAATAAGTTTGGTAAAATAATTCGTTCATTCCATCTGGCCCAGGCGCCTTCAGCGGGTGCATATGGTTCAATGCATGCATCACCTCCTCTTCTCTATACTCGCTCCTCAATTCCTCATTCAACTCCTCCATCACTCTCCCTTCTACTCCCTTAAGAACCCGATCGAACCCAGTAGGCAGCTCGGTGGCAAAGAACCCCCTGAAGTATTCGTTTGCGAATTACGCCACCTACTCATCCCCTACCCTTTCTCCCCCTCAACATCGATCAGTCGCGCTATGAAATTCCTTTGTTTTCGTTACCCTGCTCTTCTGTGAAAGTACTTTGTATTTTTGACTCCCTCCTTCATTCAAAACGCCCTCGACCTTTGTCTCCAAAACACTTCCTCTTGGTGCAATAATTGAGCAATTTCTCGTATGAGAATTTTACGTTCCTACACCACATTTGCTGATCGATCTCCTTCATTAAATATTTTGAGACGACGCCGTTTAAAATTGAGATCCCTAAGTATGATCGGGCCTATTGCAAGCCCTGGTCAAAGATAATTACCCTGACTAGGCTAATAACAAATTAATGTAATTAGGGAAGTAGGGGTCGATCCTCAGGGAGATGAAGTTTCCTATGGATTGTGAGATTTTGCAATTGGATTTTGTCTAAACGAGTATCTGGGTTTTGGGGTTTTGGATTCTAAATAAATAAAAAGCAATGAAATGGATAATGATTTAACAATGTCAGAAAGAATCTAAGGAAGTAGGTTCACACATGTAGGTTAACATATTGATGAAATTGGATTTTGGAATAATGAAAATAATTCATTGTGAGTTCGTAAGAATGATGTGTTCATTACAATCATAGATCAGATGGTCTAGCAGGCTTTTAGGCAATTTACTAGGTCTTAATCTATCATGTCATGCTTTGTCTATTCAATTCACGTATTTCTACCTTGGAAAAGAATTCCATTTTAGTCAATGATATTGGCCAGATATCGTTAACTATCGTTACAATCCAAACATGCATAGACACAACGTTTTAAAGGCACAATTTCTTTATTCAATTTTCAACTTTTAGTTAACCTAACATGGCTACCCTACACCCTAGAAAGGTGACTACTTACTCATGGTATTGTTTAAACCTAAAATGATGTTAATAATAGAAACTAGGATAGACATGTTTATTTGGTTTTGACAATATTTTAAGACTCTTTAATAGGCGATAATAACGACGCTAAATTAACAATCGAATGAAGTGAAACGATTACAACGATATTGAAATTGAACATACAATAGCATATAAAGGAAATAACAATCAAATGGGAAACATGAAAACTTAAAACAAAAGATAAAATAAGAATACCTAGATGACAATCAACGATGATAATGATAACGATAACAGAAATTCCTTGCATAAAATAGTCGTTCCACAAATTACAACGCGTGAACCACTCAAAGTAGATTACAAGGATGAAGTTCTTATTTATCTAGGCTAAGGATTTGATATAGAAAAGACAGAAATAAACTAAGAAACTAAGGACAAAAAGAAGAAGAAAATGATCTAGACAAGAGAAGAGAGGCTAGGTTTCTCTCTTCGTAATCTAGGTTTTCTAATCTAAAGAGAAGTGTGAAGTGTGGAGAGGTGTGTTGAGAAGTGTGGCTGAGGCTCTCTTTATATAGGAGTAGAGTTTCGTGGGGGAGGGGTCATGCATTGATCACATAGGACAAAAAGGAGGAAGTCGAAGCAAAAGCTCGGATCAGCAGACATCCCCGATCGGGTACACCACTTACCCGATCGGGTAAGTTGTAATCTTGGTGCATTGACTTCCGTTTCATCTCCTCTTGCATATGACTTGACTTTCATTATCCCCCTTGACCTCTTGGGTCGGGTTTGATGATAGGATTGGAGGTAGAAGGTCGATTGCTTTGCTTATTTGATCGATCTTTTGACAACCGCGAGATCGTCTTTACTTCTTCTTCCATTTTGATTAGTGAACCTTCTTAGAGTGCCTTTGACTTGGTCAAGCTTGATTCACAAATCGTCGGGTTCTAGGCAAATGCTCGAAAATATATAAAAAGGGCGTAGAAACGTCACTTCCCCTACAAAACAGGTTAAAACATGGAATTCGCCTAGAAGACAATATTAGCTCACAAAATGGCTTAACAAAGCACAAATGACATACAAAACCGAGCTAAAATGGGGATTAAAATCATACAAATATTCACTTATCAAACTCCCCCAAGCTAAACCCTTGCTTGTCCTCAAGCAAGCATAACAAGTATAATCAGGACAAGGGTTACGAGCATTGGTTACTACACCATCAGGAAACAAATCTCAACATAAAGCTTTGGAAACATAATGAATCATAACCCAAAAACAACGTGGGCAAAAGAATGATACATAAACATGGCTGAGATTCACATAACGGCGTAGCACAAAGAATTTCACTATAGATTTTCGGCTCTTGCATGATCTTTTGACAGGTGGACTCTCACGGCACACTCGACCACTCATTGTAAGTAAAAGGTGATTTCTTTATATGTATATGTTTTTGAGACACTCACCTATCTACGACTCATAAAAATGTGTCCGCAGTCTTATATGGTAAACAATTCAAATTACAAGTCAAAGATCACAATGCACACAGAAAAGAAGCCGGAAGAATAGGAAGAAGGCTTTGGGAAATGGGTGAAAGGTGGACAAACAGTTATGGTTATGTGAAGTTTTAAACGAGCTAGCAACTAACCAATGATAAATGGATACTCAATCCAAACTTTCGATCAATTTCCCAGAAGACGGATAACGAAACCAAAAGAAACAAATTGGCTTATTACACACGAAACACAAGGGTAAACGCCTTCTGAATATTGACTTGACATTTCTTAGGAGATACTCACAACTTCTTCTTTTTTTTCTTCCTTTTTTTTCTTTTTTTTTTTTCGTTTCTCCTTTTTCTTTTCTTTTTTTTTTCTCTTTTCTTTTTTTTTTTTATTTTGAACATAACATCACTTCTTGAACATTTTCGTTCTCCCAAATTCACTTTGACATCAAGGAACAAAATCTTCTCAAAAGAGCACCCATACACCATAGTCTAGCTACTAGCTCAAAAGGTAGGCAGTTTTTTTTTTTATGTGTAGCTATTGTTTTGTGAAACATTTGTATGAAGGGGCTAATTTGAGGTGTAATTCAAAGTGAGAAAGGCTTCAAATATTTAGTGAATCATGAATGCAATGCTTATAGGAATGAAATGAGAACCATACTTATGCGTTTTGACATGACACATATCACAAGGAGAACTACACACACCTAGATGAGACTGGGTATAGATGTACCAGCCTAAGGAGGTTCTACCTTACCATATATGTAACTTGCCAAGTGTCAAGATCAAGCGTACTCATCTCTAGATTCATTCCATGCCTACTGTGTACAAGACTTCCCCATGTATGCAAAATTCAATTAATATTGAATCATTATGCTTTTGAAAGCTCTAAGATTGGGAAATGTAACATGAAAGCATAGTAAACAAGCAAGTAAAGCACGAAAAGCATTCAATGATGTTCAAATTTGTTTTTTTCTCTTATTCAAAAATTTGAAGAAAATGATCAACTAATATGCAAAATGGGAAAATGCAATCCCTCCCCCAAGCTAAACATCACATTGTCCTCAATGTGAGCACAAAGACAAAATAAGCAATGAGATGCTTAATGGGGAAAAGGGGAAAAAGGATAAATGAAATAAGAATGAAGCTTACTAGTCAGCACGGACTCCCCCAAGCTAGTCTTTTGGACCTGACAAGGAAGGTCTTAATAGATTTTCTTCAAAAACTGTTTCATCTGCAAAAGAATCAACACTAACATGCGCCTCCAACGGATTCGTCAGTAAGGATCGAGCCATAGAAGAAACAATAGAAGAGTCATCAACATCAAGCACATAACATGAGTCTTCTAACACGGGACTCCTAACGGTGGAATTTTTACTAAAGGTCACCTTGTCATATCCTACCTCCAATGTCAACTTCCCATTCTTCACATCAAAAACTGCACCAGCGGTGTGCAAAAAGGGTCTTCCCAAAATGATTGGGATTTGAGAGTCCTCGGCCATGTCAAGTACTAGAAAGTCAACGGGAATGAAAAACTTACCAACTTTGACGGGCACATCTTCTAAAACACCCATAGGTTGTTTTAGAGAACGGTCCGCCATTTGCAAAGTAATATTAGTGCATTTCAAAGCACCCATGTTAAGTTTTTCAAACATAGAAAAGGGCATGACACTTACACTAGCACCTAGGTCGCAAAGGGCCTTATCAATGGTATACGTGCCTATAGTGCAAGGGATGGAGTAACTACCAGGATCCTTAAGTTTTGGTGGAGACTTATTTTCCAAGAGTGCACTACACTCTTCAATGAAATCTACGGTCTTAGTCTCATTGAAGGATCTCTTCTTTTTTAGGACTTCCTTCATAAACTTGGAATAAGAAGGGACTTGGGAAAGCAATTCAATGAAAGGGACTGTTACCTTTAAATTCTTGACGACGTCAAGGAACTTACCATAATTTGCCTCCTCCTTGTGCTTGGCTAATCTTTGGGGAAATGGGACTTTGATCTCAATAGGAGTCTCGGGCTCTTTCCTCTTTGACATAAGCACCTCAGCTTCAACATCAACAACCACAGGCTCATCATTAGCCTTCTTCTTGACACCTCCTCCAAGCTTAGCCCCTTTTGCTACCACCTCCTCATCCATAGCAGTGGAAGGTTCATCATAATGCTTACCACTTCTCGAGGAAATAGCATTTACAGTTTCGTGAGGTTGGAAACATTGTGAAAGCAGCTGCCCTTGCTTTTGGTATTGGGAAATTTTAGCTTCCAACAATTTGATGGCGGCATCCTTAGCTTGATCGCTCTCTTGGAATTGAGCTATTATGGTGTCTTGTCTTTGAGCCAATTGCAGCTTCATGGCTTCAAGTTTACTTACCCCATTGTCACTTTGTTGATATGTAGAGGATTGAAAATGTTCTAGCTTTTGTGTGAGAAGGGCTACTTGAGTTTGTAAAAGTGGCAAAGTGGGGTCCTCTTGCTTAGATTTCAATGGTATGGAGCGGGAATTTCCATATTGAGAATCGTGAATTGCCATGGATTCAATGGTAGTGTGAGCAATTTCAACATTAATTTGATCAAATTTTCCATTTTTAGCAGAATCCAGGATACGACGGGACTCTATATAACACCCATTGTAGAATGTGATGGCAAGGAGCCATGGATCTAACCCATGATGAGGACACTCCCTTTGCAAATCCTTGTACCTCTCCCAAGCTTCATATAGGCTCTCATCACCCCCTTGTCGGAAACCAGTGATTTGACTTCTCAACAAAGCGGTCTTTTCTGGAGGAAAGTACTTTTGGTAGAAGGCAAGAGCTAAACTTTCCCAATCGGTGATCCCTAATGTAACCCTATCAAGGCTATCTATCCACAACTTTGCCTTACCCCTCAAAGAGAATGAGAAGAGCATCTCTCTAATCTGCCCTTGGGTGACTCCAGTTTGTCTAATAGTGGAGCAATAGTCACAGAAGTTTTGGATGTGAAGGTTGGGATCTTCTGTGGCATTGCCACTAAATTGGCTTCTTTCTATAAGGTTAATGAAGGCAGGTTTGATTTCAAAGTTTTGGGCTGTGATTTGGGGTGTAGCAATACTCCTTGGAAGTGTTTTTGCGGTGGGTTTGGAATGGTCTGAAAGTCGAACCATTTTCTTTTGTGAAGATGAAGATGGAGTGTTGTTTGAAATTTGATTGGTTTTTGTGAATGGAGATGAGAATGGATCTTCTTCTCCTTCAAGATTAGATAAAATATCCGAGTAATTCTCACGAATACGGTCTAAACTTAAAGTATCAGAAGCTTTTGAAATTTCGTTGAATAGCTTTCGTCTCCTACGCAGAGTTCTTTCTAGGTTGGGGTCTAAAGAGATAGGGGTCCCTATTCTAGAAGATCTGGGCATAAGATTGAAAGCTAAGATGAAAAATCAAGAGAGGTCTAAAGGAATTTGGATTCGTAAAGACTAGACAAAACTAATTGCAAGAAAAATCACAAAAGGAGGAAAACTAAACCGTGCTCCTCGGCAACGGCGCCAAAATTTGATCGGGCCTGTCGCAAGCCCTGGTCAAAGATAATTACCCAGACTAGGCTAATAACAAATTAATGTAATTAGGAAAGTAGGGGTCGATCCTCAGGGAGATGGTGTTTCCTATGGATTGTGAGATTTTGCAATTGGATTTTGCCTAAACGAGTATCTGGGTTTTGGGGTTTTGGATTCTAAATTAATAAAAAGCATAAACAAAATAAAAACAAATCAAAATAAATGCAATGAAATGGATAATGATTTAACAATGATAGAAAGAATCTTGGGAAGTAGGTTCACACATGTAGGTTAACATATTGATGAAATTGGATTTTGGAATAATGCAAATAATTCATTGTGAGTTCGTAAGAATGATGTGTTCATTACAATCATAGATTAGATGGTCTAGCAGGCTTTTAGGCAATTTACTAGGTCTTAATCTATCATGTCATGCTTTGTCTATTCAATTCACGTATTTCTACCTTGGAAAAGAATTCCATTTTAGTCAATGATTTTGGCTAGAAATCGTTAACTATCGTTAGAATCCAAACATGCATAGACACAACGTTTTAACGGCACAATTTCTTTATCCAATTTTCATCTTTTAATTAAGCTAACATTGCTACCCTACACCCTAGAAAGGTGACTACTTACTCATGGTATTGTTTAAACCTAAGATGATGTTAATAATAGAAACTAGGATATACATGTTTATTTGGTTTTGAAAATATTTTAAGACTCTTTAATTGGCGATAATAACGACGCTAAATTGACAATCTAATGAAGTGAAACGATTACAACGATATTGAAATTGAACATACAATAGCATATAAAGGAAATAACAATCAAATGGGAAACATAAAAACTTAAAACAAAAGATAAAATAGGAATACCTAGATGACGATCAACGATGATAATGATAACGATAACAGAAATTCCTTGCATAAAATAGTCGTTCCAAAAATTACAACGCTTGAACCACTTAAAGTAGATTACAAGGATGAAATTCTTATTGATCTAGGCTAAGGATTTGATATAGAAAAGACATAAATAAACTAAGAAACTAAGGACAAAAAGAAGAAGAAAATGATCTAGACAAGAGAAGAGAGGCTAGGTTTCTCTCCTCTTAATCTAGGTTTTCTAATCTAAAGAGAAGTGTGAAGTTTGAAAGGTGTGTTAAGAAGTGTGGCTGAGGCTCTCTTTATATAGCAGTAGGGTTTCGTGGGGGAGGGGTCATGCAGTGATCACATAGGACAAAAAGGAGGAAGTCGATGCAAAAGCTCGGATCAGCAGACATCCCCGATCGGGTACACCACTTACCCGATCGGGTAAGTTGTAATCTTGGTACATTGACTTTCGTTTCATCTCCCCTTGCATATGACTTGACTTTCATTATCCCCCTTGACCTCTTGAGTCGGGTTTGATGATAGGATTTGAGGTAGAAGGTCAATTGCTTCGCTTATTTGATCGACCTTTTGACAACCGCGAGATCGTCTTTACTTCTTATTCCTTTTTTTATTAGTGAACCTTCTTGGAGTGCCTTTGACTTGGTCAAGCTTGCTTCACAAATCGTCGGGTTCTAGGCAAATGCTCGGAAATATAGAAAAAGGGCTTAGAAACGTCACTTTCTCTACAAAACAGGTTAAAACATGGAATTCGCCTAGAAGACGATATTAGCTCACAAAATGGCTTAACAAAGCACAAATGACATACAAAACCGAGCTAAAATGGGGATTAAAATCATACAAATATTCACTTATCAAAGTACAATCCTTATGCTTACCCCTTTCCATTCCATAATCTCTTTCGAACAGTTCCCAATAGTGGCTAGCAATTCCCCCTCCTCGTTGCTCCAAGCTCTTCTTATTGCTTTCTCACATCCATCTTCCCCCACCCATAGTTGCTCGTGTTGGAGTAGGTGTCCTCCACAAAAGTGCGCCACGTAATAAATCTTATTATGGAGTATAATTGGGATATTTATTGACTATATATATGATTAGTCAGTTGATTAACGTAAATCAATAACGGTTGGCTGACTAGAGTTTGACGTTATTGTCGTTTGACGGCGGTGATCAACTGATCCCTTTCGGTCACACCTAAAGGATGAAATCCAAATAGTAACTAATTATTTGTATACGATACAGTTAATTAGTAAATTACATATATTCGATATGTACGAGAGTTAATTATTAGAAAATGAGTTAAGAACTCAAATTCGATTAAGCTTATTTTTCAATTATGCGATAATTGACTAATAAATTTATATCTTATTTTAATACGATTAAATAAGATTTAACTTAGTAATTAATCGTTAAATTACTAAATTAGTTGAGGTTTTGAGATAGAGGTAATTAGTTAATTATATTTACAAGGAGTTGTAAAATAAATTAACTAAGCATTGTGGGACCCATTATATATTGATATAATGGTAAAATATTACTTAAAATGTTAAGTACATATTATTTATTTAATTGAGTCATATAATTGTTATATGATCAAATTAACACTTAATTATACAAGATAATTAACCATATGATCAATAAGTATTTGTAAGACAAATATCAAAAATCAAAATGGACCAAACTAAGGCCATTGTGGCCGGTTGGGCTAGTAGTTACATGGTGATGATTTTGTTCTTATTTTTACTCTTTAGTTACTTTATGAAAGTGACATAACAAGTAGTAAACAATCATCACTTGTTCTACAACACTCCACTCTAATGCATGTGATCAAATGAACAAAAATAAGAGTCCTTATTTGGACAATATGGACCGGCCAAGAGGCCTATAAAATGAGCACTTGTGTTCATTTTATACTTACTTCATTTTGTGCTTTGTTTCCTTACTTCTCTAAAAACCTCATATTCTTACTAAAACTCTCAAACACTAATATTTACTAAGTATTACTAGTGTAGTAATATAGTCATAATATTAGTAGAATAATATCTATCTTATTATCTAGTTAATAATAAGGGTAGATTATTTGGGTTAATCTTGGTGCAACTTAGAGGAGATCTTCTATTTTGGGGATTATTTGTATTCATCCATATTATTAGCTCAAGAACAACAAGAAGGAGTTCTTGTTGTGCCCTTATATTTTCCATATCAATGTGAGGAAATTTCTTCTCTTATATAAATGTCTTTATATTTGCATGCATGTTACATAGATCATTAAATACTAAATTAACAAGTAATTTAGCAACTAATTAGAGGAGTCTAATTAAGGTATATGGACTTTCAATTGGTATCAGAGCTAGCTTGTAGCATGCATGTTCATTTTGGACATTTTTATTAAAGTTATAAGATAACTAATAAATCAAAGATTTTGAGTTAAAATACGATTCTGACGAAAATGTTTGGTGCATGTATACCTACTGACCTCAAAATGTTTGTGGTTAAATTTAGTGATTTTAGGGATTAATTTGCTATTTATTTTGATTTTTGGCGTTTAAACCGAGTTAACATGCATTTTATGAGTTAAAAGTTAACTAAAAAATAGTTTCATGTTGATTCTGGCCATTAAATTTTAATATGATCTCACATGAATTTCTTACATATTGTATGTAAAATTTCGTGAATTTTACTTATGTATTGCATGTTCATTGATTTTTATACGATAAAAGTCGATAATATGAGATTATAATGTTCATAAAAATGAAACGTCCATTTATGGTCTTGAAATTTTTTT
>JAIUZE010003232.1:23733-73977 GCA_022085475.1 Heliosperma pusillum | reverse complement strand
AGATTCTAGAAATATAAGTTAGGACGGATTTGAATAAGAAATGAAGGTTTTGTGATGATTTTGCTCAAGAACGACGAAGAACGACGAAGAACGGCGAAGAACGATTAAAGAAAGTGTTAATTTGATCTTAAGTTGATTTATTGTAAAATGAAAGAGTTGTTAGTGAGTAATGGTGGGAGAGGAGCCGTGTAATTATAGAGGAATTAGTGAGTCGGGTTTTGAATTGTTGTTACGGAATTGACTCGGGTTTAATAATTATATTACGGTAATTGATTAAATATAATTAGATATTAAGTTAATTAAACCAAATATCTAGATATTATGTTATTGTAATGAAAAGAAAAGAAAATATCAAGGCTTAAGAGGGGAAAAAGAGACGTGTGAATGGAGTAGTGTGAAAATTCGGGTCTGTTTTTTACGAGAGGCGTTTGCGGCGTTTTATTGACACCATAACAAGGAGAAGGATAGGTAGGGGACCCACTGAAAGTTACAACTCATCCTCCTTATCTCTATAATTATTCAGTTCTACTCCTCTTCATTAAAGATCTAAGATTAGTGGAAAACAAATTGACATGGGGCGTGTGACTCATGCCAAAGTCGAGTTTCGATTTTGTTGCGCGCATTACGATGCGTCGGGAATAGTTAAATGACGTTCGATTAAAAACCGTAAAATTTATTCTTTAAATTCCGAATAAAATCAAAATAATTATATTAAATTATGATAAATCCTAATAAATCTTAATAAAAATAAATCAAAAATATAATTTTTTTAAATAAAATTTCGGTCTTCAAAATCGCAAGACGAGTCGGGAAAAGTCAACGAAAGTCAAAGTCGACTTAAAAGTCGAGAAAAGTCAAAAATGACTTAAAAGTCAAGAAAAGTTTATGACGACTTAAAAATCAATAAAAAGTCAATGACGACTTTTAAAAAGTCAAGAAAAGTCAAAAGACGACTCAAAGTCAAGAAAAGTCAAGATGACTAAAAACGGTCTTTTCATGAAATCTCTCAGAAATTCCAAATACGAACGCGGAATTTCAAAATAAGACTCGGAACAAAAATTCCTATTTTAAAAACTTAAGTTCTACTGAAAAGTGTTAGTAAATATTTTACTAGAAAAAATCGGGTACTTTTCGGGTTGTTACATACAACACATTTTTTATAGTTATCAATACACTCCAAATTCAACTTTTCTTTCTATCCTTGGACGATAACTTGCGTCTCATGCCAATAATTGACAAGTACGTAGTATATTTATAGTTTTTTTACGCTATTAGTTTTTTAGTTTTTGTCTTGTGCAGTCTTCATCTCATTATCTCATTTTTGTATTTAATGCTTATTTGTTTTGTTTTGGTATAATAATAAATATGTACATTTGGAATATTTGATTTGCATTTTAGAAGACAACATAGACTTTCATATCCATGTATAAAAATTGGTAAGTGACAACAACTACACTATTTTTTCTTAGAAGTTACTATGTTCTATGGTGGGATTGATTCTAATTTCTGTATTTCTTTGATGTAATAATGAATGAGTCTAATGTAGTGTTAATGTCAATAAAAATAGTATATAAAAAATCTTAAAAATATATATTTGAAACTGACTATGGTCTATGATTGAGCTTGATAACGAGTTTTTTTTCCCTTTTTTGTATGTACGATATCGTATACATACAAGTAAAACACTAAATTTCTGCTTCACGATCATTAATATAAGCTTATGGACTTCACATCGACGTTGCTTAAGATGTTTAGCACTAATACAAAGTGAACGATTCAAGCTAATTACGAAGGGTACCTACGATTGCTACCACAAATACCATGTACAAAAAATGTCTCGTGATTTTCACGGGTAATTAATATTAAATATAAAAATAAAATCATAAAACCACTAAACGTCGAGTATATCCGCGACTCAATCTTATTACTTTTATACATTTTTAAGTTATTTATTCTTATAATATGTGATACTCTTTTAACTTATTAAGAAAAATCATAAAATCACAAAAAAATAAAAATAAGACATAAAATTTTACATAATTAAATGAAAAACCGGATACCGGATATACGGTTTCCGGATATACGGAAAAACCGGATATACGGTTTCCGGATATACGGAAAATCCGTATCGGATAAGGATACTCAAAATTGAGATTTTTAAAACCGGATATCCGATACGGTTTTAAAAACCGTATCGGATATACGGTTTCGCTCACCCCTAATTACAAGTAGTAACTACTAACTAGCAACTAGTAAGTATAAGTCCACCCCACCGACCAGACCCAAATGATAACCTCAAACATAAACCGAACAACAATAAAGATCCCTAAATCCCTAATTACATAAACTCCAATCGTAACAACCCGACTTGAACCTGACTCGACCCTTAAACATAAACCGAACAACAATAAAGTCCCCTAAAATCCCTAATTACATAAACTCGTATCGCAACAACCCGACTTGAACCTGACTCGACCCTGCCATCCCTGCCTGGAATCACTAAAATCCGGTCAAAATCCTCAACATTATTAGTCAGCCATTAAAATTTCTTTATTTTTCTAATTGAATTTATAGCAGTTCTCTATCTGACATCATGGTCGCACGATTTGATCATAATCACTTAATCCAACAAAAAACAAACCCCAGAAGAACAATTAACACATTATCCAATTGTAATAAACAAATTTCAACAATTCAAAATGTTGAAAAATTCCTCATTTGACTTTTATACTAGTACTAGTAATTTTCTGGGAATTTGTCAATTTTGTATTGAACCCACAATTTGTTTGTTCATCCCTAACAAAACCCTATTATAAAGTTTGTATCTTTTATAATTATTATTACAAGTCATTTATAATGGCTCCTGTGTTTGAGTATTTTGTAGTATGTGGGGTTGGTCCAAATATAAAGACATTAGAGGGAAGTAATGGATACTATGGCATGAAATATAAGTATGATGTTTCATTGATTGATCAGTTTCCTTCTAATGGGGAGTTCTTGTATCCTGAATTGCCTCCTGAGCTTCCTAAGGTTGATTATTTTTAATGGGTTTTGTAATTTCAGTCATGTTTGCTTGTGTTTTTAGTAATGACTATCTTAATTTTGAATTATGCTGATAATTGGATGATCTTTGATGACATGGGTTCGTGTCGTCTGCTTGTCTCGGTCATTTGCTTACCTTTTATATTTCTTCATTTGTCTCCGTCATTTGTATACCTTTATATTCCTCGTGGGGAGTATTTTAATCAAAAGTAATCGACTAATTGGGACGGAGGGGTATGATATGTTGGTTAGCGCAAATTCTTATTTCAGACGCACAACTACAGCTTATGGTAACTTTTTTTTCAATAGCAGCCCGTAAAATGGTTACAAAATCCCGTCGTATTGCTTCAGACCAAAATGGTCCGTCTGAAACAAGACCAACTGGTTGGTTAGTGTTTGAATTGGAAAATTGGTTGGCCATACTTGGTTTTGTGCTGATTAATCATGTGAGCTGGTTTTTGCTGGACTTGTTGCTGCCACCTTAGAATGATGGTTATATACGACGGTTCAGATAAGCTGGACATAATTATTTCGAGGTTATGTCACTGTCGTTGTCGATTGAATCGTTTAGTTGGAAGTCAAGGGTACTCTTTGGGTTTCATGAAGATGGGAAGAAAAGGTCTGAACTTTAAGTCAATGTACCTAGTGCCATTTGATTTATTGGGAGTGTGCAAGTGTTAGTGTGGGATTTTCGTTGTAGACGCTACTTTGTTGAGGATAATTAGTTTGCTTGAGTCTTGATTACTTTTTAAGTTATCTTTAATCTGAATTCATAGGAATTAATAACTGATAGGAGAAAAAAACACACACTTCAGATTTCATGGGATCTAAAGTTGATTGATTATGGGAAGTAATTTCTTGTAAAATTCTCATTGTCTAGGGGAAATAGCAAGCAGCTTCCTCATTTCGTGCCAAGGGAAAATTTATGGGAATTTCTAGTCTCTCATTTTGCGAATTTTCTAATTCAGTAACCATATCCAGCGCATTTTCAGGACGATTCACTTCTCATTGCGTAAAGGTGGGGTCGAAGTTAGGTCTTAGTTAATAGTATTGGCTGTCTTGATAATACAAAAGTTGGGTGTCTAGTTTTTACAAAGTCGTTTTACAAAGAGATGTATGAATGCTTCTCGGAGGTGGCACAGTGGTCAGTTCAGTATAGAAAGAAAGGATGGCAAGAAAAAAGGAGGAAAGAGGAGAGATCAAGTACTTTGATGGATATTAGATTTGTCACATAACCATGTCGGTTTTTGGTGTGATAATTTAGGTTGCATTTGATTAGGTTGCACTGTCAAGTGTCTTATTTCATTTCATGTCCGTTGCTGCTCTGTATGATGTACGACTTTTCTTACTGTATCTATCAAGCATGTATACTAACTGATGAACTGGTGCTATGTCATGTTTGTGGTAGTAGTTTTTGGACACTTAATCAGGATTCAGGGTAATAATTATCTGCCTTCCATTTTTTTGGGTGCCTCCCAATGCAGTGTGTTCTGCCTGCTGGGCTTGACTTCTTTGCATCGGGGTTTGATGTAAACGAATTCTCAAGCTATCCCCGGAGTTATCCCGTTGTTTTAACAGGTTAGCTAACCTTTTTTCTACAGCTCAGATTTTAGAGGAATTAAATGTGTTATTTATTTCATCTTTCAAGCTTTTGTATAATCTTATCTCTCTTGGAGGCGAAAGGAACGGAGGGAAAGCAAGGGAGACAATTTCACCTTTCAAGACTTGAATGGGAAGGAAGGGAGACATTTTCCTTTGTTTAGTTAGCAAATTGAGTTAAAGGGAAATGGAAGGGAGAGAAACTGAGGGGTCTATTTTACCTGCGACAAGCTACATTAAATCTTTCAAAGTAAAGAAAGAGTTGGAAGGAAAATGAAATTGCTTTATCCGTCCCCCCTTCCCTCCTACTAGTGTATCCAAACAATATCTTTAATGCTTCCTTTCACGGAGTTTTTCGAACTGTTGTATAAGAACAAATTTCATATTTTTGTTTGTGAAATTCTATTTCCACCATTAAATAGCTTTGATGAAATGTAAAATGCTGTACCTGCCGCTTTAAAGGGGGTTGTAGGAAAAAAACATAATTTGGTTGCCGGATTCTATATGGAGAATGCAAAAGAAGCTCTTTTAGCACCTCTCAGTCTCTCACAAGAGTATCTTCTCACCCACTTCCCTCTTTCGTATACTTACTTTATGGGAAGTGTAAGGTTCCACGTTCTCTGTTAGTCCAAAAAATGGAGGATCGACTTTCTTTACTCTCTTCAAGTAGGAATTCCAAGCCAGAGTTATCATTTAAAATAGAGTTACTCCGTATAAAATCTGAGGAGAAGAGATAAAGTTGCAAACAGTAACCAAACAGTCGTCCGTCATGCCTTTCCAACCCTACACCATGAAAGGCGATCACATAAGCTCAAAATGTTCAAAACAGACTGTGTTAAAAAAATCATATCGTCTTCTATATGCAAATGAACTGAAAATAACTGAGCAGTGTATAAGATAATACATAATAGCAATATGAGCAGACTAACTATCAAATAAAGTTTCTTGCCTCCTCTATGTTATTATCTTTGTTTGTTTCTGTGCCCTCCTTTTCTTTTATTTTCATTATTTTACCTATCATTAATGGTTTCAAATAGTGATTTATGTTGGCCGACCCCGTGCCAATTTGAGATTAAGGCTGTGTTGATATCTTTGTTATTTGTTTCTTTTCCCATTGGGCTCTACATCCCTTGTCAATTATAATATTCCGTACTAAATTTGCTTTTTGCAGTTGGTAATGGTTCGAAATTATACGTCAGTTGCATTGTTTTCCGAGATCCTGTTGACGAAGATATCGCGGAAGCATATGGCATACCATCGAATACATATGCTGAAAAGAGTATTTCCCTTGTTTCACGATTGCCCTGTTTTCGTGTACTCGGTGATGCCCTTGAGGAGATATTCTCTATATGTTTTTCCCCTGAAGGAAGTCAGTGAGTCTGGATTCTTAATATTAATTTTGATTGTAGTGGTACTCCGACTCCTTATATTACTCGTGTACTAGTGTCCGACACTCCGACACTCCGACAATTGACACTCCATCATGTGTACTTTTGAGTAACATAGGCTATGAATTTGTTCACTATTCTGATGCAATCATGTATGGTTAAATTCAAAAAAATCACATGGATTACAATTGGCTTGCTTTGGTCTTCATCATCTAGAAAATATTGTAGCTATGCTAATCCAAAGTGTTGCACCGTTTGGTAAATGGTTGCTTGTTAATATAATCGCAGGAAGCCACTTTGGGAAGTCATAAAAGCCACAATTCTGAATGTTCCCCTGCCAACGCCAGGGCAGGATCGAGTCCTTTTTTCAGTTAATAACTATTTGTTATCTCTGGAGGCTCCTCCAGAATATGGGCTTCCTCATGCTGATGTATGAGCTTGTTCAGTCTTTTTATAATTTCAAAAATGCCGTCTTCATCCCATTCATATTGTCCCATTTGACGATGGTTTTCAAAAATGTCAAATTTGATTCTTAATCTCTCATCATATATATATAGATAAAGGTACATACATTTTTTTAATTTTTTTTTTACTCTTGACTTGTCAAAGCAACTTTTCTATATTATCATTTTAAAAATGGTGTAATGGTTGTATACATGAGAAAATATTTGTCAATGTCAATATTGTTTGACCACCAAAGTCAAATGGGGACAATATAACCGGAATGGACGTAGTATACGGTAGTGTGTGGGTTTGAATCGCCTATATTTTCTCTTGGCCATCCATTTTCTATTCTTCTGCACATGGAACATAATGCAAATTGTTTAACACATCTTATGGATGCAGTTGTCCTTTCAGCCACTCGTACAGTGCTTGGATGTTCACAATTTGATGATACTTTTTACAGCAGTATTACTTGAAAGAAGGATTTTGCTTCGATCAGATAAGTACGTGTACAGCTTCAAGACTATATACCCTCAGTCCCTCCTGTATTGCTTTTCTATCTGGCGAGAGAGCACTTAAATGTTTTTTTTCTCTCTCTTTTCTATTGCATTCATATTGTTTTTTTATATCCTTCCTATATAGGTATTCTCTATTGACGCTTGTGTCAGAAGCGATATGCCATCTAATATATCCATTTCAGTGGCAGGTTACACTTCTTACTCTTGGGTCACCTTTACTTTCTTGTGGTGTTGAAACTAATTCAAAACTTTTTATTGGTCAAAGGCATATGAAGTCACTACTATAGTTCAAAACATATGCTTGAGGATAATTGTGGACAGTTTAGACACAGTTTTCATGAAATATTTGTAAAATACTCGGAGAATAAATTATTGATGTGGATAAGCTATTCATTCCACCCTTCCCTTGGCTAGTTGTCTTGGCTGTTATCTCTTATTTTGGTAGAAACTTGCTGCTGCTCTTCTTGACAATAAAATAAGAAATCGAAAAAGGGATATCAATCTGACTGAGAGACTGTTTGTGAATACCCACACAAGCAAAAGGAGGTATACCAGTTATCTTATTATCGAAGAAAATGGAATAATGAAGCATGAGCCTCAGCCTTAAAAAACTCCGGTTGTTTCTGTGTTTTCTTATTGGTGTTGTATTGTTGTTTCTAATCAACATGATATTTTTTCCCCTGAAGCATGTTTATGTCCCAATACTATTCTCTGAAGGAGTCGACTTTGTTGATGCTCCAACCCCATACATCATAGGACTACATTCAAGCGTTGACACATCTGATCTGCTGATGGATGGTGTAAGTGCTCTATTCACCCTTTTCCTTGTTTCTTGTTTGTATTTGTTGAGGCGTAATCTCTTTATTCTAGCTTTCTTGTCGAATGGTCTATAGGATCCATGGTAATCAATCTTAGATTCTCAGCTCGAGACTTGATCTTGGAGTTTGGTGTTTCGACATCTGACCTAACCTTGGTGCTGCGCTGAGGTTGCGGTACAAATGCGATACCACCTTAATATGCAGTCCCTGTAACCTGTATAACCTCGATTATTTGCGGTTTGGTATTGCGGCCGTAAGTTTGATACTATGAAAGTTAATGTGATGTTGGCCAATTATTCCGTGGTTTTTATGGTTCTGTTCTTGGTTGAGATGATGGTGTTTCTTTCTGCAACGATGCTTTTCTCTATAGTAACTTTATGTACCTTTGTTTCCTGTATAGGTGGTTATTGTTGATATTGATCATAACTTCATCATTACATCGGAGGAGATACCTCCTATACCAGAACCAGAGTTACACACTTTGCACAGTGACATAATGAATCTGTTGTATCCAAACTTATTACGTATAGACGAGATTAGTTTTGGTTTCGGACTGGTGTATGAAAAATGCCCTCCTGTCAAGCTTTGGGGAGAGGATCATGACCTCAAACTCAGGTGGTTCCATTTTCTAATGAATGTCTTCAAGTAAGATATGTCTGAAAAATATCCCCCGCTTTTTGAGTAGGAACTCCCGGACACTCTTTGATCTTATTTAGAGATGACTTTGTGATGGTATAAAGCAAAATTATTCATTAAACTAGCCGCCTAGCTTCCTTTTATTGTGGAATTAGCTGTAATTCGATGTAGTGCTTTATGCAATGTTCATCAGGTCGTTGTCTCTCTATGGTAAACAGCATAGGGATAAGGCTGAGTACATTTTACCCCTCCGTTTGTGAGTGCGAGAGGGACCGAGCTATGTCGTTGTTGTGATAGAATTGGTTCCGTATTCTCTTTAATTGGCTTTATGCCAAATTATTGCTCAATGAAATTTTGAAGTCGGTATCTGAATCAAAATGCTTAAGAGTCAAGCTCTTCACTTATCAAAGGCATCAGTAGATTGCTCGGGAACTGTAGTTGAAACGGAAAGTCTGTCACGATGCTGACATGAAACATAGATTTGTATACAATTGTTAGCCTCATTCTTGTCGTGTTACGCAAATTAGGTGAAATAAGGTGTTATGTGCTACATTCAAGCATCGGCGTCATGTATGAAATGTAGTTATAGTGAAACAAAGAATTATGAACTCTGAGTTAAGAATCGTATCCATACTCAACGTATCTAGTACGTATTCCGTATCGTATCCCGTATCGTATCGTATCGATACGGAAAACGCCACCTTTCTGACGTGTCGGAGTATCGCAGGTTAAGATAATATTCAGCAAGTAGCTAATTAACCTACTCTTCTGGACTTAATTTCCTTGTAACTGTAAGGCTTGCTGTACATTATCCGAAAGTGCGGAAATCCTACTAAAAATCCATGAACTGAGAAGTCTATTTTCCCCTGAAGATCCACAGTCATGAGATAAATTAGCCCATCTTCTTTATGCAGTTTAATTTGATGTCAGATAGTGATGCTCATGGTGAGGATACATCTTTATGGTTCTGACTTCTGAGTTGTTTTTTTTATCATTACAAGAAATCTAGTTGAATCACAGGTATCAGTATTCTTCAGAATGCCATTGATGAGCCTAAGCTGTCAATTATTGTATCATTATTAGTTTCATAACTTTAGTCTTTGGTCAATCATCTATGTCTTGACATATGCAGCAGAAGTTGTTTGCTAAGGACCGTAATCTTCCTCGATTAACCATCTTAAGCCTTAACATATGTAGCATACGCTTGCTATTTGGTTGTGTGACTTGTCTCTTTAGTTACAGAGGCCCCATGTAAATTACAAAATCTTTGGTTTACAATTTCAATCACTTGTAGACGTGACAATATATGATTGAGTTGGTGTAATTTGGCTATAAAACAATCTGATTATTTATCTTGAATTGATTATTGTGCAGGCTTATATTTCTGAAGTTCTTTGCAAAACTCTTGTCTGGATACCGTAGTTTCATTGTATGATTCCAATCTTTTTCCCATAATATTGGCGTTTTTTGTTTTCTGCGTTGATCAGTGAGCCGTAACTAGTATTGCTTGAAATTTCGTCAAACTTATTTTAGTCGAATCTGAGAAAACCGTTGAATATTCTTTCTCCCAGCAACCCAATTTAAAGATCTCTCATGCTTTCTAGTGATCAGTGAGCATAAACTAAGTTGCCTGTTTCTTTGTCAGGGAAATACTTCGGACTACCCTTTTAATGATGAAGCATTCATATTGGAGCGCTCTCAACTAAACAATGAATTGCCAGATGCCATGGTCTTTTTTCTTTACTTTTTGTTTTTTTTCAGTTATTATTCTCCACTGCTGCAGATTGAATATATGCTCCCTTTGTCGCAAACTATTTTAGTCCTAGCAATGGTAGCTCCAATGATCAATTGTAACTAAGTTGTGTTGCTGTTGGTCAAATAGACTCAGCAACACATTTCCAATAGAAGGTACAAAACATTGCTAACTCCGTTGGCTTCAACCCTAACCTATTTTATTCTGACATCGAAAATGTTAAAGAGGGTTGGAGTATATGGAATTAAAGTGAAGTGTTGAAATAACATAGCTTCAAAATTACTTAAAGTGACTTCTCGGAATGTTTTATTGCTTCATTTGAGTTCTGACCATCGCAGTACTCCAACTTGTTTTGTGGGAATTATGGTACTGAGGTTGGACTTGCTGTATATTGTACTGAACCATGATTGCTGTTCTTCGAGGCTTATATCATATTCTAAGATTTCATCGACGTTTGCTCCATTTCTGAGTTCGTATGACTTATGAGTATGCCAATTATTTTTTTATCCCCCTCCCCCCTTCTCTAGCTGTCTCTTGTTGCATATTTTGATGTATTCTCATGTTTGGAAGTTGCCATTTATTACAGATACGTCAGTTTCTAGGTTCTCAGGGTTTCTCGAACTACATTGGAAGAGTTGTATCAGATGGTGATAGCAATGTCAATGTTCTTGACAAATTAATCGATGCAACTAGGACTGGTCAAGATCTTATGTCGATATTTCCATCATCTGCTTCTGATCCTATTATTATAACTATACCAGATCCTACAAATAGAATTGTAGGTACATTATAAAAAAACATTTAGCGATCTAATATTTCGAAACTAAAATTAAACCTTTTTTAAATGTTATATGAATTGATACTTTGTATCCGCATTCCAGATTCAAGTGTCAGATACATATACAATAAGTTCCCTGCTAATGTTAGAACAGAAGAGCAAGTGGAAAAAAGGAATCAATTTCTTTGCCGCATAAGGGAGAAGAATGTAAGTTCCGTCGTTGTTATGTAAATAGTAATGTAACATTACAACAACAATAACAAAGCCTTAATTCCAAAAAGATTTGGTGTCAGCTAAAAGCATCATAACATTCAGGTGTATTAATATCCACTTTTATACAATCTTGTTATTTAAGAAAAATTTAGTCGTCTTCCAGCTTTGGGTTTAAACGATGTACATGGTATTTGTGTAATTCAATTTTGAGCATGAAAGTTAGAGATATAAATGTGCGTTGAGTTTGATTAATTGATCCACATCACTAGTCATTGATGTTTCAGTTTTTATTTCTTCTCCTCTAGGATCAAGAAGCACAGCTGATTCTGGACATCAAAGCAAAGCTAAAGGTACTAGCATTTTCTCAGTTTTGTCTGATTTACTGTTAGCTTTGGAAATTGAAATTGATTGGTGAACTGTTCTTTTTTATATGCATTGAGATGTAGTTCTTGAAACTCGAGAACACGGATTATACAGACTTTCCATTTCTGGAAGACTTGTTATTGTTCGACTTCGTTTTACAAGATGAATAAAGCAAAGTGGCTCATTGAATTGTTACCTGCTTCTTTATTTTCTGTGCAAATATCAATGCAGTTTTTCTTTCTGGATCATTTAGAAACAGCCACCTTGTGTTTTCAACGCAAGGATAAGGTTACCTAGTGATATGCCGGAGCCTTTTGAGTCACATTGGTAATGTTGTTGTATGATTTACAGAGAGAAGAACTGGGGATTTTTCTTTGTTTGTTTCTTTACACTTGTGTCTCCCTTTTGCTACTTGAGGTTAGGTTGCGTATATACAGTTTAAGCATTTGATGCTGTAGGTAAAGTTGTTCAAAGGTACAATCGTTGTCATTCTTTTTTAAATCATACCAAATATAAAATGTCGTTGCATTGATAGCTATTATAATGTTGAGTTTTGTTAAATAATAAAAGTGAGTTTTGCAACTGTGTGGTTATCTTGTAATTCAGGGACTCTGGTTTTCTCTTGCAAAGCTGGAGGCAGCTGATGTCATCGTCTCATCAGATGAGTACGAGACAATACTTGGTGTGTTTTCTTGCAGTGAGTTTAAGAGAGGGAGAGAGACCTTACGCATGCATATATAGTTGATCACTTGATCCCTTAACTCACTTGTTATCATTTGTCATATATTTGTGCAGCTCTAATTGAAACAGATTCCCAAGGACATGTAGGCAGCGCCTTCATTGAGGGAATTAGAGAACATATGAATAGCGTATGTGTTATTTTTTTTATTTCCCAGAGATTTAGTTGAGTTATTTGCATTTAATATATTCATACTGTGCTTTGTGCAATGTGTTTCAGGGATGGAACTGTAAATTGTCTGAAAAACTATTCATTGCTGTCAAAGAACTGGTATGCTCTGAATTATGATGGAATATAGCAAAAAAAGACTCTTATAGGTGGCTGTTGTTTTTATCATCAAATAGTAGTCATTCGATGCAATTATCGACTCCATTTTCATTATGGGTCATGTGGAGACAGTCTCTCATGTTGCTCTTACATGGTTAGGTTACGTTCATTCGACCCCACATAATTGGGAGCCTTTGAAGTATTGAGATAATGTTGTTTGCATGCTAGAAGTGCCGGTACCACTTTTGGGTAGTTCAATTCGTGACACATTTTCTTAGTACCCTTCTGTCCCTGAGTAGTTTACGTACTCCATTCTAGGCTATCCTTGCCTAGTTCATGTTTTCTTTTTCAGTAGATTTTGTATGGCTGAGAATAAATGTGGGACACCCTAGGCCACATGGATGTGTTTAGGGTATGAACTATGTGCGAGGAGACAAGGAGTAAAACCGTCCCAAGGATTACAGCGTAGTTATATTAGCACCTTCTTACACGTGTTTCAGCAAAATTGGTGCTCTTCATTTCCCAACTAGTCAAGAAATTTACCCTATTACTTTCTTTAAGTTTAGCTCATAGTGGCTCATATTCTCAGGTGAAAGGAGTCATCATTCGTGCATTCAGCCGAAATGATATGCGAACTGTAAGAGATGCTCTTGAAGTGTCAGCTGAAATCTATAGGAATGATTTAAACGGTGTTCCAGACTACATACAACGTCATCTCCTTTCTCTATCAATCTGGGAGAATATTGGGTACCCTCTATTTGCTCATTTATTTATTTTCGTCAGAATGTTGCACTTGAGTAAATTAGCATTTCCACACAACTTTGTTTTATTAATGAAAAGAGGATAGCCATAGCTTTTATGATCATCCAGGAGCGCGACACTGATTCGCAAGAATAGCGACCTAGTAATTAAGGTTTTGGAGTTTATCGCAACCACAATATAAATCACCATCATTGTTCTTTTGCTGATCCAACATCTTACCAAATTTCTCAGGACTTAGTTTTGCCCCCCATTCATGGATGGGAATGTTTAAAAGGTCAACTTATATTTATATATTATCTTCAAACAATACCTAACAGATAAAAAAAGTATACATGTCACAAGAGTTAAAACAGTCTGAGAATCTGTTTATAATATGATTCTTTTTTTTCCTTTTTAATTTCTTCGCATCTTGATTAATTCAGGACTTGTAACCATGCTATTTTGTTGATGTATCTAGAGATTGATCAAGTGCACCATTGCCCAGTCGCCAAAAATGTTAAAGGCCACTTTGTTGCGTCTCCACACGCAGTTGGCCATTTGTCTGAAGTTATTCTGTTATTTTGTTGCAGGTTCTGGAAAACATTCTTTGACTATCTGTTGGAGCATTCATCTATCAAGTAAAATCCTGATTTAGAGTTAACTATCTATGTTAGCTTATATAGTTTTTCGTAAAATTTCCCCCTGATACAGTTTCTCAGTTTACTCTTGTTTTTTCCCCTTTCTAATCTAAGGTATGAGTTATTTACATTGTTTGGTATTATCATGATCAACTAAATAATTTGTAATTACTTAACCGTCCTTCACCTATGTTTCAACTCTCAAAGTGGTGTGCAATGTGATTCTATTATAAAAAGAAATTAATAAAGTCTTGCAAGAATATTCTCTTGCCTTTTTGTTGAACACAAGATGTTGTGGTGCAGTGTTGTTGAACACTTGTATTCTGGATGGAGTATCGAAGCCAAGTAATGGGGAAAACTATTATACTCTATTACTTCAGTAAAATAATTGTTGTTGAATCAATATATTAGATTTTTCTAGATGCTGTCCTGGTTTTGATAAGCAGCCTTGACGAATCGGGTTGATTAGACAACTATTCGACATTATTACTAGTCATTTGAAGAACAAAATTAAGGGGTAGGTAGAAGAGGAAAGTAGCAAAAACAGTCAATTTTCAATTGAGATTCTCTCTGAGAAGCCTGAGCAAGGTAAGGTAACGTTCCTAGGTACGGGTCCCAGAGCAGAATAATGCAAACGGGTGCTGTTCCGCTTACGCTTAGTGAGACCAGTGGGGACTCGGGAATAAATTTTGTGTCTTTGTGCTTAACAAATTCTGAAGATTACTAATTGGTCCTGATTTTAATGATGTAGGTCTTCCAGTAAAGAAAACCTCATTTTGTCGCAACTAATGCTGGTAGCATTACACATGGTATGCACAGATGTTATTCCTCTTGCGGTATTCAAATTTATTATTCTCAGGACCTCTAACAAATCTCATAATTATATCTTTTCACCTTGAAGGGCGGCTTGGGAGTTCCTGATACTATTGCGTGGCCAGTGATAGAGTACCTTGCCCAGACAAACTATATCGATTTTGATCTCTACGTGAGTAATTCTTAGAGGACATCGAATTTCTTTGATTTATGATACAATTTTTCCTTTTCATTTTGGTCGTTTTTGGAGTCAAAGATTGGTTGTGTTTTTTTTTTTTTATTACGGAGTATTATATATTTTTTTTTCTATATTTCTTCATTTATTGTGACTATTGAGGAATTTATTATTTTTTTTTTTAAATAAAAGAAATTGATAGAAGTACAATACAATTTTACTTGGGTCAAGATGAAAATTTTGAGTATATTCACTTATAAGATACTTGTTGGAAAACAAAGAATTTCTGAGCATGTTTGACCTAATTTATTAAAAATGAGTTTTTGTGTCTCAAGTTTATTTTAAAGAGTTTTTCAAAAGCTAGAAACATCACATTGACGCTTCTATTTTTAAGGGCAAAATGATGATTGATGAGCTTTTAAGAAATTATTTTTAACTTTTGAATAATTGTGTGGAAGGTCAATTTGTGTTTTTTGGCAAAAATAATTTTTGAAAGCTAGGACAAGCATGCTATACATGTAACAGTAACACTTATAAGAGAGATTTGGTTTCGAAATGTTCACAGGTCCAACTGAGAGGGTATTTGTCATATATTCACCAGCTGCATATAGTTTATTGGGGCATATCGGATTCAAAAGTTCAGTCATCGTCTTTGCATAGTATGCAGTTAGAACAAGATGTGATACATGACAGTCAACAACCTGCCATTGAGTTGGGTACTGCAAGAAACTGGGTAAGGAGCATGTTTGGAAAAGAAGCGCCCATCGTAGTCAACCCTTCCAGTCATGGGCAAGGACTAGCAACTGATTCTGAAATTTCAGGTGTCTTTCTTGTCATTTAAAATTGCGACTTCTAACAAAATTTCAGCATTACTACCGCATTACTGGAGTTATTGCCAAATTTGTTGAGTTTATTTATTGAAATTGAGAGATGAGCTTAATGATAAGTAGGAAAAATATAGTAATCATGAGAGGGATAGCATGTCAGTGAGGGTAGGTTGTCGTATGGCTTAGAATTATTGACTGTGGTCTAGAAGATGCTCAATATTTTTACAAGGAGACTGGGATTTGTGGTCTGCATTTGGGCATTAACTTAGATAGGTAGGTAGTTTGAATATGTTGCGCAACGCTAAACGCATGTCCAATAAGGGCAGTGCATGAAAAAGGGTTTTGGCGCTATCAGTTAATCAAGTGATTGACGGGCTTCTTAATAAGGGCAATGCATAAAAAAGGGTAATTTTTGGTAGCAAGGAGGTTGATGATTGGATGCAAAGTTCAAAAACAAATGTTGATGAGGGGTGTTGTCTTTAGAAGGAGATCCTTCAATACGATACTCAGGTTTCATTTTCATTTGATCTGAGAACTGTTTGTGTTCAACTTTTTTTTTTTAAAAAAAAATGTAGTTCATTATATTAGACTTTTGAAATTCTCAAGCTTTCACTCGTATCCACTGTCAGAAGAATCGAGTGATAGTATCATTATCTAGTCAATTCTACAAAAGGAAAACACTAGAATCTTATAATAGAGTTTTAATCGGGCAATGAGAAGGTGATGTAGTGTGTAGGGGTGATATCTCCATGTACTTCGTAGCTGGGCTTCTGAAGATTCAGCGGAAAGAGGTGATTGTTGTGGTGGTTAACAGCTTGAACTAGAGTGCTTATTTTATGCGTTTAGAATATTTTCTCACTTCCGTTCAGGTGACTCGAAGTCTCGAACTCTAGTTTACTTGTACATAATTAGGATTCTGTATTGTTTAGCACTTGAGCCAGTTACAGAACTAGAAGGCTTTTTCTCCCTTACAAAACACGAAGGTCAAGATATAATCTGTGATTGGGTGATGCATGATACAATAACCGGCTCATTATGTATTGGAATTTCTGTTACATACTTCTCGTAATATAGCGCCCTATAAAAACTCCTATATTTCAACTATGACTATTGATACTTCAGAATATTCTCAATACTTTCCTGTTAATTCCGTGAGTTCCTCTCTAATCTATATGTTTGTTACTTTTCAAAATGAAAATATTGCCGGGGAGAGGCATTTGCGAATTGGGCATGTATCTGTGAAATAAGAGGTCATAATAAAGAGAACATAGACTGTAAACTTGGGAACTAATCTAATTTTAGATTCAAAAGAGAATATTTAACACTTTTGGTAAACCTTTTGGAATTTACGGCCACACCTGCCACAACCCTTACCACTGTAGTGCGACAACCCTTACCATTATTGTGACCAATGCTGCACTGTTATACCATGAAGTGGTGGATGTGGCTTTGGTAGGTCAGCAGTAAGCGTGGTGCCTTGGGGCTGAAGTGGTAGTATTGGCATTGGCGGGACAGTACCAGACTACCAGTGGAGGGCTCAGAGTGGTTGCGGTGGAGTGAAGAGTGAGAAGACGGTTAACCGAAATCAATTGTGTAGATGTAATGTCAGCAAGTCTAAACATGTCAAAATAGGAAACATAAGCAATGCCATGGGGTGGCCAAAAAATGAAAACATAAAACAATATAATGGAACAAAGGGAGTATTGAATTATCGCTACTCTTATATTCCATTTTATTAATCCTCATGTCCGTGCAGGTGAAATTGGGTCCCCTCGGAGACATAGATTTGCAAATTCTAGGCAAAGGAGAATCCAATCAAATGTTCGAGTTATAAGGGGGCATGATAGTACCGTCACTGCCTTACATTGTGTCACGAAAAGAGAGGTCTGGGATCTGGTTGCTGATCGTGAAGATTCAGGCTTCTTCTTTACTGGGAGCACAGACTGTTCGGTAAGTCTGGTTACGGACTTAATGACGATCACAACTATTTTGTCTAGGAATTAATTATAACATGCCTTTGGGGCAATGGAGAACCTACAAAAGAAAACACAGTAAATCTGATGTAGTTCCCATAAATTAATTGTGCAATGTCTCTTTTGCTGGCCAGGTTAAAATATGGGATCCTAGCCGCCGAGGTTTGGAACTTGTGGCAACCATGAAAGGCCACACAGGGTATAACTTCATCCTTGGCGACCTTTTCCTGTCTTTTTTTTTTTTTTTTTTTTTTTTTAAATTTTAAATTTGTTATTCTTTATATGAAATGAATTATTTATCAAGGGCCTCTAAGAATGATTTGGATCTCCTTAGTAAAGTTTCGAACGCTGCATGCTTTGCTTTGTGCGGTGGCAAGCGAAGTTTGCTTTTCCTCATCATAGAGATAATCTTAAGGCTAGGAACTTACAAGTTTGCTTCTCTTTTCTTTTATTTTCCTTCAAAAACATTCCAAGGATAGACTTTCTCAGAGAACCTTTTTAGGCCACTAATAAAGCGACATTGAGTTTGATGTCGCCATGTAGGTTAGCTCAGCTAGGTAAGAAAGCGACGATCCTTATGACCTTGGTACTAAATCTCAGTATTAAAACCACCATTGTTGGCTATTTAATTCAACAACCACAATAACAACGTTATGCTAGTGTCCTAAGGATTCCGAAAGTGGCTGGGTTATAGCTTTGCACACTCTTACCCCTATGCTAAAGTTATTAACAACACAAAGAAATTGTTATTTCTTAGATGATGTATGATGAAAATTGTGTTGAGAAGTGTTCTGATGACTGTTAGCTGAAAATTAAAAAAAAAGAAGTGCATCTAGTTTAGCAAGTCATCTTCCTTTTGTTCTATCATAATATACTACTAAAAATCCCTGAGATTTGGCTCCTTTGCAAATGGAAATAAAGAGTATACTACAACTTGTTCTCTGTACTATGAGGCTTGTATTTTCTCTATTCTTAACAGTGTGAGCTTTTTTTTTAGTGCTGTTCGTGCAATAAGCTCTGATCGACAAAAGGTGGTATCTGGTTCTGACGATCTCTCTATTCTAGTCTGGGATAAAAACGAGTTTATCCTTTTGGAGGAGCTCAAGAGCCATCAAGCACCCATCAGTTACGTGCGCATGCTCTCAGGTGAACGTGTCCTTAGTTCTTCCCATGACGGAACTGTCAAAATGTGGGATGCTAGAATCGGCAGTTGCATTGCAACCGTCGCCCATTGCCCAGGTGCCGTGCTTTGCACGGAGTATGATGACTCTACTGGGATCTTGGCGGCTGCTGGCAGAGATTCTGTAGTCCACATTTGGGACATTCGGGCAGGGAGGCATGTCCACAAGCTGCAGGGCCACACAAAATGGGTTCGTTCCATAAGGATGGATGGAGATCGTGTCATCACCGGAAGTGACGACTGGACAGCTAGAATCTGGTCCATCTCTCGGGGAGAATGTGATGCTGTTTTGGCTCATCATGCCGGCCCTATTCGTTGTGTCGATTTTTCAGAGCCCGACAATGGTATAATAACTGGGTCAGATGACGGGTCAGTAAGATTCTGGGAAAATGCTGACAACAGTATCAAATGCTCAAAAGAGATGAATTTAAATAGCTCAATATTGTCTATTAATGTAGCAGACGAGTGGTTGGGGATCGGCACAGCTGATAACTCTATGTTGTTATTTAATCAACCTGAGGCGAAGAAATCTCAGGGATGGCAGCTGTACAAGACGCCCAAAGCACAAGCACAAGCGGCTGTGGTTAGATGTGTGGCTTCGGACCTTGAACATAAGAGGATGTGCAGTGGTGGTCGGGATGGGGTGCTGAGAATATGGGATGCCACCGTCAACATCTAACAATTCTTCATTGTGTCACTTTTGGTCGGTTGAGTTTCGGGTGAGATGGTTTTATGTTATGATCTGTTTTGTAAAAGTAAAGGTGTTATACTGTTATTATGTCTACCTACACTCTTCTGTAACAAGTCCAGCGTTGTATATACGAATAAATAAATTTGATTTTGAAATAATTTTGTTCCCCGGTGACCTGCATATTTATCTGGTTAATCCATTTAATTTTAAACGAGTATTACATTTACGGTATTTTTCTTCTGAATTTTAACACCGTTGTATGCCCTGGACTTAAACTTGAAACATTTTAGTTAAATCAAACTCGTCCTAGTATTATCGAAGAATTATTGAACAATAGAAGAAAAGGGCAGGTAAAAGACAACGACACCTCTTGTCACTATCCCATTTCAATAACTTTCCCTCCAAATTCTACAAAACGCAATCAAACAAGAAGCTAAATAAATCAAGCCAATTTCTCGGTTGTTTCTCGTAAGACTGTTTCGTACTAATATCGTGTAAGCACCAACTTTTCTACAACAAAATCATGACCCTTATTACACAAATTCTTGTGTGACACGGCCTTATATAATGCGTAGCACTAATTCGCAACGACTATGAAGGTGTTACAATATACAATAGAGTTCGAAAAATATTTTGGCTGCCATACAAAGCCGAAACGAGTCCAAAACAACACTCTTTGATAATTTGGAAATCGTGTTTAAAAAGAATGAACATTATATATATTTAGATATATATTCAGTATTCACTTAAAAACATACGGGATTCATATACCAGTCATATCCAACAAGTCGTCGATGAAATTAAGATCTGCATTCGTGATATCTAAATCGAAATTTGGCAAATCACTCAGTCCAACACCACTCAAATCGCACATTGGCAGATCCTCGGCCTTAATCTCATCGAATAAGTAATCCAAATCCAACCCAAAGAATGATGAGCTTACTGATAGAGTTCCGTTGTTCATATAAGGAACTTCTGTTGGCGTGTGTCTGTTTACGTCTGGACTGTGGTTATCCTCTACTTTGATCAGAACCATGGGATTTGGATTATTTCTGACAGGGTTTGCATCAGACACATCAAGAACAGAAGATGGCGATGGCAGATTACTCATTGAATTTGCATGCTCATCCTCTGAAGTGGCAACAACTGAAGTTGATCGCTGATGAATAGCAGGTGGACGAACGTCTGGTGTGAGCCGTGTGACAGTAGCAGCAAGAGCGCAAACAGTTGACTTGGCAACAGCTGATGTGGCAACAGATGACTTGACAGCAGCTGATGTGGCAACAGCTGACTTGACAGCAGCGGAAGTGGCAACAGCTGACTTGACAGCAGCGGAAGTGGCAACAGCTGACTTGACAGCAGCGGAAGTGGCAACAGCTGACTTGACAGCAGCTGATGTCGCAACATCGGAGGAAGTCTTCCGCTTTTGTAAATCCATAAGAGCTTCAATCTCACGCTTCTTTTTCTCATACGCAATGTGGGCTTCTAACTCGGTATCATAGGTTCCAAGCCACTCTCTTTTACTCGTAGTACCTAGAAAAGGATTACGAATTTCAGACGCAAATTTCCCCCACTTCCGTCTCCTAACTCCTGGATATTTCGAGGATGATCTTTTTAACAATGAAACTCCTTCAGTTAAATCATCCTCGGTCTTTGGCTTAACAACCTGCAATGTTTTATTTCCGCTTGTACTAGCATCGCTACCCCTATTACCATCACCACAACTCGAAACACAAAATTCTCTAACCATTCTTTCCACACCATTCACATCCTTCTTAACAAATGAGAATTTCGAATCTCTTTCGTCACCAGAACAATCAGTAGCATCCGGGTCAGAATAAATAACCCGGACTCTTTGCTTCAAAACTTTCCTACGAGACGAGCAACCCTTCTCTTTCTTTCTACCAGGAATACTCATCTTTTCGTCGCAAACTTCCGGCATTTCTTAAATACTATTACTATTAGTATTAAGAAAAGTTCAACCACGAAAAACCCGAATCTTGAACATAAAATGCTTTATACTATGAAATACACCAGAGAAATTTACACCAGAAAAAGTCCTGAAAATTGCATCAAAAGCCCATCAAACAAAAAAACATCAGAATTCCTGCAATTATAACAAAAAAGATCACAACTTTAGAGATTTATTCTTCTAAAAAAAGAAAACCAACAAAAAAAAAGTTGAAAATTTGACAGTTTAGTGAAAAAGTAGAGACTCAAATCAAGAATTATGACTTTTAGGTAGTTGGAACGTTGGATACAAAACATGTCATTCTAAAACCATTTCATTAATCATACAAATTTACTGTTTTAACTCATAAAAACGCTTAAAAAACCCACATCATTAATGATGCTTTAATACCAACAATTCTAAAATTTAAACTTTAAAAAAAAAATCACCTCAAATTACTTTTTTTTGAAAGTTAAGTCATTTAATTATCTTGTAACCCGTCAGTCGATATCATTTTGGGATTAAGGCTCTGATGTTAAAATACGTGATCATGTCAACATGATCAAACATTAAAAAAAAAGTGTAATTTTTGAAAAAAAACCCTCTTAAACCCTACTAAAACCCGTTTTATAAAATACTCGTGTAAGAACGTCTTACGTAAAAATTTGAAAAGAACTAAAGATGAAGTGGGTACCTTGTAGATCTGAGTGGCATGGAAAATACTGGTGGAATAATGAGAGTGAAAGATTGCATGCAAATTAAGAAGAGAAAAAATTAGAGAAGAAAAAAAGAATTGGAATAATGATAATAATTAAGAAATTAATTTAGAGCTTTTTAGGAGCTCTAATTAACAGTAAATCAGACGACATAAAAGTAATATACAAACACTACTGTTTGTTTAATTTTCACATAAATTAAAATTAAAATTTAAATTATGAAGAAATAATAATAAAAGATTGGAAATTTAGTTAAAAGAGATAGAATTAAAAGATATTGAATTTCCAATAAATAAGGAAACAGAATCACACTACACAATAAAAAAAGAAAGAATTTTAAATTTGAATATATATTTGATAAAGTTTTCCAAAAGGGTAGTTAAAATTTTGAAGTAGAAATATCGGAAAAGATTCTGAGGAGAATAATTAAGAAAACAAACTTTGAATAAATTTTGTTTTTTTGTTTTAGTTAAGAAAACAACCTTGTAATTTGAAGTGTTTGTGATTGTTTCTGTCTCTTTTGCTAACTGTTTACCGTTTACTCCTTTCTGTTTTATCTGTATTCTTTTTTTTTTTTTTTCTGAAAAATAAGTCAATTTACTAAAAAGAAAAAAAAAACAGAAGTGAAGTATGGAGTGTTTACTTGCGAGTTGGGATTGTAAAAGATATATACTGTACAATTTTGTATTGATTATAAATGGAAAATTTTATATCCACCAAATTCTTATATTTTATTATGGAAAATGAGTTGGCGTCATTGGCTGACACCCAATTTTGGTCTCGCCCTCTCACATTTAATAAGTATGAACCCCAAAGATAATGAGTACATTTATAAGTTTGGGTCAATTCGAGTGTCGGGTCAAATTCGGGTCCTAAAATTGAGTTTGGGTCGAGTCATTTTTGTTAGATTTAACGGGATATAACATTGTCACTCCACTGTTCTGAGTGTTACCCTTGGACTGTTTACTAGTTATTATTCTACTTTGCCGTAGATTTCTCATTGTTATTCATGTGATACTCATGTGTTAATCTCTTTTCCCTAATTATTAATGCTTTAATAAATGTATTTACACTTAATATAGGAGAAATAGCAAAACAATATATAATTTTTTTTTCTTAAACGATGTAGTACGAAAGAGATGAGTGTAAGGTAAAATTTTGTAACAGATTGTTGTATGGTTCATTGGAACTTGTTTCATTAAAACCAGCTAATATAAATGAATTCACTTTCACTCATAGAGTCATAGGAAGAGTAGTGAGAGTCTTCAACCAGATACTTCAAAATACTTGCTTACATATGACAACAAAAAATGGAATTGATTCAGTGAATAATATGAACTGGACTTGAATTGAAACCCGACTCAACCCCACCCATTCGACGAGCCTAGCTATTTGGCAACCTCGCTTCCCACTGTGTTGGCTTGATCCTGAACTGATCTTACCTGGGATTGCAAATCTTCAGTTTGTCTACGAAGAGCGGAATTAATTGTATTAGTGTCTATCTGATGTGTGATGAACTTCCCAAATGTATTACAATCTTATATAATGAACTTAGCTCAATGCTAAGTTCCCAATGGTCGGGCACTCGGGCCAGCAATGTATCCACCTGTCCAAGCATTCTTCAGAAAAAAAAATACGGAGTAACTCGTGAGAAGACAGGGTAAATAGTAAATACTTGCACCAGGTTGAGTGTGAGTGTGTTGAGATGGTGTAATTGGGTTGTTTTGACTATGGTATGCTTATGCACCTGTGATCGGGTCGGTCATTTAGTGTTTCAAATTTGGCCAATAATTATGAGTTGAGTCGATAAGGTCCGAGTATTTTGTTTGTTTAGACGAAGCAATTGACAAATGCTATATTAGACGAGGAGAACTCGAACATATTATCTATCGTACATACAATGCATAGTTACTTACATATACAAAACATAAGTTGGATGTGAGTACACCAGGCAAATGAGTCATTTGGGTCGGGGTCGGGGTCGGGTCACTTTGGGCCGTGTCATTTTCAGGTCAATGATTATCGGGTCATTTGTCAGGTCGGATCATTTTAGGTGTTTCACTGCACCTCACCGTCCTCATGTTTCTATCGGAATCCACAATGTTCAAGTCTTTCGGATTCAGTAAGGCCAAGAACAACGATGCAAAAAGCAACTCTTCTACTCTGAAAAAATAGAAAAAAGACGGGTCCGAACCTGAGAATGTGGTGCTTAAGGTAGCATGGTATGCTTCTGAACTGCTTGGTATCATATTTCATATAACCGGTGTTTTAGACATGAGGAGATGTGAACGCCATCAGGCAGTGAATTCACCAGCGGCCAGCGCATCAACCCGACAATGAAGCTTCTGGAGTCCTGGACCCATTATTTCGTCACAGGTGGTGTTTCGAGTCACAAGTCTGGACAAACAAGACTAAAATTCTTAATGACTGAGAGCTGGCCCAAGTCAGGAGCTGTATAAATTTCAACTGATCAATAAAATTTCAAGATGCTCTATTGTTCCACCGAAAAATTGTAGTCTTCAACTTCCTTCTCCAAAACTGTAAGAATGGACAGTGTCATACACAAAACAGAAATACCAACGATTAAGGTGTCGATCCAGCAACACAAGCAAAGAAAAAAGAAATACGGAGTACTAAGAGACGTGGAGACCAAAAAATGCTATAAATCTGTGGTTTCACTAGTCATAATCGAAGAAAAAATCACAAAAAATTGAGATGAGACCAACAAATGGCCATAAATTTGTGGTTAATACATACAACAGTAAACAAGAAAAAAACCCTCTTTCAAAATTCTGACTATTTTACATCCGTAATGTTTGATACTCTACTCGTACAGCTGTTGTTTGGCAGTGTTAGTGAACTGAAAATGGTCACGTGTGAGCAAACAGTGATCTAAGAACAGCTTCAGGGATGCCATCGGAAAGTGGAAACATATGACCCCCTCCAGGTACCTCGTGGTACTTGACCCACGGAAGTTGTTGAGCAATGTACTTCTGTAATGTGAACGGAACAAGATGATCATTGTCGCCCTGCCAAACATGGACCGCCTCTTCCTTGTCTGGGAAAGGGTTTGTGAGTTCCAAGGGACTGAAATCCCATACTCCCCATCCCATCATCATATCCAAATGGAGGGTTACATATACACCTTGCTTCTGTGTCTGAATCTGCAACAAGGTTGAGTTTGAAATACAGAGCATTGTTACAAAAGTTATGATTGCCCTTCATTTAGGTAGAGTTTTGAATTACGAGTCTGATGGAATAATGCAAAATGACTAGCTAAGAGCCTAAGCTCGTGGAAATATAATTTTACCCTCATCTCGGTCAGTTGTTACCGCAGGAGTAAGGCTGAACACATCTTACCATCCTTACGCCGCAATGTGCAAGAATCCAACTATTAGCAAAAGCCCTTGAGGAATTGAGCCGGTAATATTTTTCTTGTATTCTAAACTTGGTAAGTTAAAAGTGGTGATATAATTTTACCTTCATTCTAAATAAACAAAATGAATTGAGACACGTCACAAATCGGAGTACGATGATCTACGATTTTAAAGAGACAAGTACTGCATGGAAAGCATGACTTTTTATCATGCTTTTTTTCGAGCAACATGATGAGCAATTATGTACTCCTATATACTACCGACAGTCCTACATCCCACTTAAATTTCCCCGTTTGAATTTGAATCTGACCATTAACTTCTCCAATATTTGCAGTCAAAACATAAATTTGTTATCTTTGATTGATCGAAACAAATAATCTCATATCACCTCATTTGTAAAAAGTTGTATCTAGAGTGTTGTGAGAACCCAAGCGCAAACTGTTTGACCACCAAAAATGAAGGACAGTATAACAAATGGGATGGAATTTCTATTAAGCTTGTCCGACAGTGATGCTTCAAGTGAACTTACCCTGTGTTACGCGCTATAGAAAACAATACAGAGAACACAAAAGTACCTGAGTACTATATGCAGCAACACTTGAACTTGGGAAGTACTTTTGAGTGTTCCACCAGTACGTTAGCCAAGGAACATAATGAGAAACTCTTTGTGCCCACTGGTCCTCTGGAAGCTGGTTCTCAAAAGCTTCTTTCAATAACTTTGCCGGAATTCCATTCCACCAGTAATTCATCGCTGGAGCTAAGAGTACTGCTCCTTCTAGCCTACAGAATCACATTCGATCTTAGCTTACCGTCATATATACTTTGGTTTGCTTATCAAACAGAAATTTCATAAGCTCATACTCCGGCTAGTAACATCTCATGGTATGATTGCATTTGTTGCAATTTAATTTAACAGGTGATCATCTATACTAAGGATATTCCAACAATAATGTACTCCGTACCCGCTTACAATTTGACCTTTCTCAAGATAAAATTACAGAAATTAATTTAAAGTTGCAGTCTTAAAACATTTTCCTTGTTGTACTTGAATAGTATATACTCTAGTGAAACCCCAAACCAGGCTCCCCTCAATAATTGAAGCTATGTACATATACAACAGGATTACATCATTACTCAAGAGCTCCTATAAATGGCGGGGGTATGGGAGTTTGAAGTACGCAGCCTTACTTGGTGTTAACAGCACAGGGAGGCTGCTTTCGGTTGACCCATGATGAAAAATTTGCCGCGAATTGCATCAGATGCATGCTATTATGCTACTTCACTATAACGAGTGCGCCATTTTAGCGAGCCATTTTACTTAATTTTATCCAGTGGCCTAGCTACGCACTGAGTATGGGGTTGACTCTTGAGACCCCCACAGATTCTAGTCAATGATGTTTTATACTTTCACATTATTAAATTTAACTTATTTAGAAAATTTGTAGCTTAAAACCCCCACCATACAAGGAAGTAAGTGAAAGCAAAATTAAAAATTACCCATACCCTAAGATTTTATAGCTTAAAACCTCCCACCAAAGAGTAGTCTAACTGAAAGTATGCTCATATATATAAAGCAACAATGACTAGTCATGGCCGGGAAGTTGCGAAATCAACATTAGACTCTGCTTATTATTCTAAAAAGAGAATATACCTATGCGGAATGTATTTAAGAGCGCCCCAAACAATCTGAGCACCCAAAGAAAATCCGGACAAATAAAATTTTTCACCAAGCTCTAACTGATCAGCAAGCTCTTCAATGTCCGCACACATGCTTTTTAGTGTTCTGTTTGGATCAGGATCGCTGTCTCCATATCCTGGCCTATCATAAGAAACTATGGACAGCCCCAGCTCTTCAAAAAATGCCTGGAGTTTAACAAAAAAAAATCTCAACAATGGCCAATATAGGAAGCGGAAAGTGATAGGTGCCAAAGTCACCATGTACTGAATTTTAGTAACACCATAATGACATAAAATAACATATATCAATATATTTGAGCTGATACTGAATTTCACTGCCATCGAGTGGCTCAAACTCATTTTTCAAAAGGTAAAGGGTTTTGCGTGCCCAAGAGATACCTGAGGCAACCTATCTGCAATCACCACTTCATGCCTAGAATTACCAAAGCCGTGAACAAATATCATCTTATGTGTTGCATTCTCCCTTGGTACACCAAGCTCTTTGTAAGCCATATATCTTCCATCCCTTAGCTTCAACCTCGGTACCGGGATTGGCGAAGCACTAGGAAAATCACATAATCGTGGTAGTGGTGGTAGGCTGACCAGATATATCCAAGTTCCAACTACAGCTGCGCACAACATTACACCTACTTTTCTCACACGCAGCTTCATTTTCATTTTCCAGCAATAAACTGAAATTATATCAAAGCATGTCAGTACTACAACTTCAGCAGACATAATAGAGATGCACTGACACTCAAGAACAACCAGCAAACTATCTACTGAATACCGAGGGAGTATGGGACACACCAATCCTAGTGGCAAACTCAAACAAAGTGAGTGGAGGCGGGACTGAACTTGAACTCGTACCTTGACTTTATAACTTTGCCACACAAATCAACGTGCCACGTTAATTTTGACTCTCTAAAGGATAAGATATGTCCTATATCGACTTTCTGAGCTTGACCCTTCTAAAATCCGGCCCTTGCCTAGATTGTTCGTCCTATAGTTCGAAGACATTACTCTCACTGGCTTGTGAAAGACTCCTCCCACCCCCTTCCCATACCCAGCCAAAAGACAAATTAATACACGGAAAACTCAACTGCATTCTTCCTTTGGGTCATGATACACAACTACAAAATGACATCTGTGATCATAAAGAGCACACACACAAAAAAATAAACCACAGAGAGGATGAACTGTTTACGAGTATCCAATGCAAAAATTAAAAACGAATCTATGTATAGCCATTACGAAAACCAAGTAATCTCTGTAAGACAATAGCTAGACACTGGAACAGTTAAAACTCATAGTTTCACGTGACTCATCTAATCTAATAATTGCATAAGAACTTTCAAGCCCATCAAAAAATGAAACAGGAATACAGTTCGTGATTTCTCATACAAATAATTAGACATGATCGCAATTAGGTAAGACCAAATGGGGACGGTAAACTGCGAACTTTTCTAGTATTCGTTGCTTGGTTGACTGGTCACGTGGTATTATGAGGCCGTCGTGGTTATCACATGCCAAGTTCTCAAATACAAAAATAAAAGTGTCGATCATTGGTGTAGACACATTGTACTTCACTTAATTATCAAAGCAAACTACTTATTTAGATACACCCTAGCTAACCAAATTTTAGGCCCCAGGAAGGTTTTCCACTTTGCTAGAAAAACTACAAATTGCTCATCTAGACGTAACAAACAACTCAATCAATGCCAAAAGAGTATTGTCTCAACTTAACCAATGCAAGATATTACAAGGATACTAACAAAGCTACAATCAATGCTTTGTTAATAGTGGCTAGTAAAACCTGACCCTGTCTGTTTACAATATATGACCTGGCAAAAGGGTCCTTCGAATCGGGGTCGTGCCGGGTCAATTTTGGGTCGGGTTATTAGGTTGTTTGGTCATTTCGGGTTAGGATTTAGCTTAAAACAAGTCATTCCTGGTCATTTCGGGTCGTTTGGGTCACTTCAAGTCGGGTCATTTCGGCCGGATCACTCTCGGTTCGGGTCTTTTGGGTCACTTTCGGGTCTCGGGTCAGGTCAGCTTTGCCAGGTCTAAGTCTAGCAGTCCCCAAGACATACATGAATACCAGTCCAAAGCTTTGTTATCATACATATCAAACGATAGTTCTGGGAGATCGGAAAAATAAAGACTTTTAAATTCTTTATTCAGTCAAGCCATCAAGCTACTACTATCCAGCAGCCTTGGACAAGAAAAGTCATAAAAGCTAAGTCATCAGCAAAATCAGCCCGGTAGAAACAAGCTTTTTGATATGAATTCCTAAAACCTAAACGAGTCAAAACTGTATATCAGCCTATGTGATCAATGCTTCAGATGATCAATAGCATTGATGCCTTCAAGCTATTAAAATCGACGAGACTTGACAAAACATATTATTCATCACAAATTCTCATTTCAGACGGGTCATTCCGTCTTGAGGTTTAAGATGGGCCAAATGTCGCCATTTTTGTCAATGACCATTTCACGATAAAATGTTCTAGCTAGTGTTTCAACTAAAAATTGTTTTGGTAACTATAAAAAAGTAGTCACATTTCCCCCCGTCTCAAACCTTAAGACGGAAGTGACCCGTCTAAAGGCAGACTTATTAATTATTTTTTACCCAACAATTTAAAATGAAGCAGACTAACTTAAAAACATCAATCAATATATCAATAATTCTTGAACTCGAGCTGAAAACGACAAGGCACCCGTGCAAAAAACAGCATCAGCATCCTATTATCACTAATTCATATTAACATGTTCAGACAAGCATAATTAGTATTGATAATTACTACAAATAAACTAGAATGAATCTAAAACCTCTAAATCGGTCAACCCAAATCAACAAGTCAAATTGATTTAAGACTAATACTTCGAACATAACACCATTAATGCTATATATTTTGTTAGAGTATAAAACTAAACTTGAGCTCTAACCATCCGCTTAAGCTTTTGGTTGAGATGGTTTCCTGGCATGCGAACCATCGTGAGTTGTGACCAAGAGGTCACGGGTTCAAATCTCACCGCCTCAACTTTCTAAATTAGAATATTAGCACCAGGTAAGTTCAAGCCTAAAAGGCATCATTCGTTTGTGGGGACGTGTTGGAGTATAAAACCGATCTTGAAATGATACAACAAATGAGGCCTATAAATCGAATCAAGTAATTAAAATGAAATTGGTGGAAACAATTAGTACCTGATTAACAAGGAGGAACCGAGTAGAAGAGGTACAAGCAATAGAACCCCACAATGTTGGGGACAACGAGGGTCAACTATAATGGAAGGACTTGAACTTTGTGAATACATATTTTTAAGGACTCCAACTTTTAGTAGGTAGATCCTAGATAATCAATCATATAACGATCTTACGGGGTGCACGTTAGCGTTTCGTTAAATTGTATTAGCAAGTGTTGTTTAAAACAGGTACTATCCGTTTAATTTAAAATATGTCAAATACTATTATATTGTGTTAATAAAGACAACACTTTTTGAATTTACTAAAATGTCTTAGTTTAATGGTTAATACAGAGAAATCATGAATAATGTAGGCTGCGAGTTCGAATCTCCCCTTTATCACAACGGTTTTTCTAATGCGTGCCCTTATGACACATGTTAATAACCTTAATAGGTAAGATTAACAACATAATATCATGAGATATTCAAGTATAAACTCAATTTTGTCATAATTAGATAGAATATGTTGTTAATCTTGTCATATTAAGGTTATTAGCATGTGCCCTTAGAGCACACGTTAGAAAAACCGTTATATAATACGAAGTACGACTACGCATATGCTTCATTAGACTCAACAAAATTACTTCAGAGTCAACAATAAAATGTCTTATTATATTTCTTAACTCAAACGTGAGACAAAGGGGTAAATAGTCAAATAGAAGGTGCATGTGGGGAGTGAGAGATCTCTTACTTGTGACCGTCAGAAGCAAGACATGTTGATTCTTTAATAACAAATGCTCCCCTGAAGCTTGTTATCAAGATCCATCCAAATAATTGAATCAGACCGGGCTTCACCTCGATTTTTATGTTACCATCTTATATTATGATGGTTTTCTAAGAGTAATTTAATCTTTATGTTCCATTATACAAAACCACAAATTTTATGACCGAGACAAAAGGTTTCAAATACAGTTGGTCTTATTGAAGATGACTATTATTCGTTTTTATTGAAGACGGGTCGAATTTTCTCTCACAAGGGGGCAGGTGGGGGTCTAAAATGGATCTCCACTTGTCCTCCCACTTGTCCCCTTATGAGAGAGAAGAGATTCGACCTGTCTTAAAAAAAAACGGATAGTGACCGTCTTAAATGAGAATTTGTGTTACAAATAAGGGGTGCAAATAGGAAAGTTTATTCCAAAACGGATATTCATAATAACCATTGCATCGGTCTTATACAAGAAAATGATTCCTTGGCGCCATGTAAGATTTTTTTTAACGAACTTAACAAACCCACAAAAATAAGAACTTAATAATAAAAAAACATTCATAAATTTTCAACGGTCTAAAAATTGTTAATTCCTACAACAAAGGCATGCCGTTTACATCTCCTCATGTTGTTTTCCTACCATGTCAATGTCAAACTCGTCTTCTTCTTTTCCTTCTTCTATATTATTCTCTTGGTAAACTAACCTTCAAAATTTCTGTTTTTTTTCTTAATTTAGATGTTCTGCTTAATTGTTTAGTGTGAGTAATCTCTTTTGCTTATGTAATTGTGTTGATTTCGATGTCGGATGTATAATGTAATGTGGGTTGATGTGTGTTTTTTATGTAAAAGATTATTCGGTTAAAGGTCGTTTGGCAATGCCCGCCAAATGTTCGATGATATGTTTTTTAGAGAAATGAGAGTGTGTTTAGGTTATTCGTTTGTTCATGTATCGGGAAATTGGAGCAACATTTATTTGGTCTTGTCAATTTGAGATTGTTTTGGATTTTAGATGATAAAAATGGCATTTTTTGGGGGTAGTGATTACAGTAATTTCTACAGAATTGCTGATTTTATAGGTATAGGATCATACCCGTGATTTGGAATTTCGGTATTATTTGGATTTAGAATGAGGGTTAGATTGTTTGTGTAATGGGTATTGGTAAATGTGATGTTTTCATCCATAGAATTTCGGTAGTTCATTTGCATTTTGATGTCCTAGTGAATGATCAATGTATACTTCTATTTCCTTTGTGCCCGAGCTTTTAATTGATCATAATTGCTTTCAATAGGTTTAAAAATTGTTTGATAACCAATGTTACTTTGGCTGTTCACATTAACACGCATACACGGGTCCCAAACTCTACGGTTGTACATAGACATGGTACTTGGATGTTGAAATTTCTTGTAGAAACACTTGAGATCTTTTGTTATGTACTCGAGCCTGACACTTGGATTCGCATCTGCGTCGGGTACTTCTTATTAAGTTTGAGTAACATACATGATAACAATTGAGGGACAGTCAACTTTTCACAAGCTTGGTTTGATAAACTATTTCATCAATGATCTGATGAGGCTAGTTGATTATTATTTACAGCGTGTTGTCATTCTAAGACTTTGGCTTAGGCTATTGGCTAGGAACTCCAGTGTGATTTTCTCTACCAAGGTTTTTTTTTCAAAGTCTACCCTTAACTACTGCATTTCTTTTGTACAGGACGTTGGCATTACTATCCAGAGTCGAAGACAACCCTGCCAGAACCTATATTTACGTTTCTTTCTGGGAGATGTGATATTACTGGTCCTCCCTACATGATATACAGAGTATGATACAGTACTTTATTTTTTGAAATTGCTGTAATGAACACAATGTAAAGGTTCTTCCGTGGTTCAACAAGATGAATACTAGCCCGAGGTTTAATGTTAACGGAAATGCTTTTGAAAGGGTATCAAGTCCAACTTTTGATGCCAAGGGTAAGCAATATGCCTTTCCTTCCGCTGACTTGTCATGTGCTTGAGCTTATATGCGGAGTACTAATCTTGTTTACAACCTACAGTCCAACAGCGAATGGCCTTGGTCGAGTGGATAAATTCTGCAGTTCCTCACTTCTATCTGTCGGTAAAGGCTTCAGATGAGGAGTTAAGAGCATCATTGCTAGATGGTGATATTCTGTCTCAGATTCTACAGAGGTTCAGATACAGTTCTGTTGATGAGGTAGCTTCTAGCTATTTCTCATGTCAAATATATTCTACATCGTTGCATCTATTTCCACCTTATAAGAATGTACTCATTTTCGCTAGGGAGATGATTCTCTTCCTTCACCCGAATCTAGAAGAAGAAAAATTCAGCGCTTCACTGCAGTTATGTCTGAGATGGGGTTGCCAAGTTTTGAAATAACAGACTTGGAGAAGGTATGTAGTATTGTCAGCATTACTGGCTTTATGAATACGGAAGCTTCATTCAGTGATCATAACCAGAAGATGGTTGTGAAAATATGGTGAAACTATATCCTAGCATTAAAAAATATGGTAAAGATATATAAATGAATGACTGCAGTGACTTTGGTTCTGTCGTATGAAAATGACTGCTGTTATTTCTGGAGTAGGAGCAGCCTAACCTGCTAATTTGACTGGTTATAAACATAGCATTCAGTGTCTATTATGTTCTCTTATTTTAGATTTGTTGTGAAGGGATCTATGAGACCCGTTCTAGATTGCCTTTTAGCTCTTAAAGACCATACAAAGAGGAATTTTGGGAGCCCGGGTAATAGAATTGTGGATGACAGGAGACAAGCTCTGTCGGAGATAAAATTTCAACGATCATATAGTCTTTTATCACCAGGTTTTGTTTCCTTTCTTAATTTATTGATACTATATATAAATATAATCAAAAAATTGCATCAGCATGTTGATGTTGGTGATCAATTTATATTGCAAGCTACCTTTTGACTCGTTGTCCATCCTTTGCTCCTTAATATAGAGTCACCAACTATGTTACTACATGGTGGAAATAAGTTCCAGGAAGTGTTTCAGATGAAACAAGGATTGTATACTGATCTTCCTGCAACAAAAATCTCAGAAATGATAAAGTCAAGCAGCTTAGATGTAAGTTCTTTGTACGATAAATATCTTGGCATTCATAATCTTGATCTATCCTATAAACTATATTTCGTCTGTGCAGAATGCTCCGACTCAGTCTCTTTTGAGTGTGATCAATGGAATCCTGGATGAAAGCATAGAGAGAAAGAATGCTGAAATACCTCAAGTATGTTGCAATCTACTGCTGCTTCACTCTATTGACTGTTACTATAAAAAAAATATTTTCTATTTTCAAATTAAGGAATGTAGTTAAAATTTATGCAGATGGCATATTTTTTTAGTACAATTCTATGATTTATAGGTGCTGTATTGGACAAAATAGAAAAGAAAATAGAAAAGTCAAATATTTCTGTTGCTGACTCTTTTCATGTATGCTCATCTCAGCGTGTAGCATGCCTGTTAAGGAAAGTTGTGCAGGAGATTGAACGACGGATCGCCACTCAAGGAGAGCATTTGCGTACTGTAATGTGTTATTTTGCGCTAGGTTTTTGTTGTGATTTCTTGATTTGTTTTATTGAAATATTAAATATCATCCTCTCTCCATGCAGCAAAGCAATCTTTTTAAGGCCCGTGAAGAGAAATACCAGTCAAGGATCAAGGTTCTTGAAACACTTGCCAAAGGGACTAGTGAGGAGAGTGAGGTATCTTATTTACAAACTTTTTCCGCCAAGGTATTTCATTATGTTGCATTTGTATAAAACCATCTTTTTCTTACTTAAACTTCATCTGTACGTTTACAGATTGCTTTGAGCCAACTCCAGCATTTCAAGGTATACTTATCAATATTTTTACTTAGCTAATGGACAAATTTAGACCTTGTCTAATGTATTTTAGACCTCTAACAGCCAATTGACAAGAATATTTGTGCTTCTTATGTCTTCTTTCATTGGTTTCCATGGTCCATTACAATGTTTATCGTGCTCTTAGTGCTGGCTGGATGATATGTACCCCTTTTCTGGCTGGAGGGCTTTGGGGGATAAGGGAGGGGGACAAAACTCCGTGTTTGGACCTTAACTGTGGTTGGAGGGATATGGAGGGATCTATTTCCCTCCTACGCGCTAAATTAAAATCCTTCCAATGTAGGAAGAATTTGGGAAAAAAACACCCTTGCTCCATTCTCCCATAACCCCCTCCATCCCTACACTAATATCGTATCCAAACAATGCCTTAAGAACGCAGGAATTTGGATTTCTAAGGAAGTGCAATGGTGTTAAGGTGTTTGGCTCACAAAAACATAGGAATTGGAACTTGAAATTAACAAGCATAGACATTGGCAATATCATAGTGAACCAAATGAGCACTAATATAGACCACACTGGTCAAGGTTACATACATCTAAACTTTCCCAAACCCCTCCATTTCCATCTCTTGGAATTAACTGTTGTGATATAAATTCATAGTATTTGAGATTGTCGATTTATGAATGACACAGTCTGAGAGAAGCAAGATGGACGAGAATAAAAGGCCAGAGCAGCAGGAGATGGAGGAGAAGAAAAAGGGGGAAGAAACGGAGAGGGAAGAGAAGGAAAGGTTGGAACAAAAGAAGATGGATGAGAACAAAAGGTTGGAGGAGCAGGAAATGGAGGAGAAAAAAAGGTTCGAACAAATATTGAAGGAGAAGAAAAGGTTGGAAGAGCAGGAAATGGAGGAGAAAAAAAGGTTTGAACAAATATTGAAGGAGAAGACAAGGTTGGAAGAGCATGAAAAGGAGGAGAAAAAAAGGTTTGAACAAATACTGAAGGAGAAGACAAGGTTGGAAGAGCATGAAAAAGAGGAGAAAAAAAGGTTTGAACAAATATTGGAGGAGAAGAAAAGGTTTGAACAAATATTGGAGGAGAAGAAAAGGTTCGAAGAGCAGGAAGCTAGTAAGTTGAAAAAGCTTAAGGAGGAAACCAGTATAGAGGTCTCGGTGCTGAAGCAAGAGCTAGAAATGGCCAAAAAAACACATGAACTGCGCTTCAAGGAATTGGAAGGAGAGGCCAAACAGCTAAAGTCTGAGCTAGAAAAGAAACTCAGGCAACAAGATGAACTTCTAGAAGATTCAAAAGTGAAGATGAAAGAACTTGAGTTGAATTCTCAGTCTAAAAGTCAGATATGGGCCAAGAAAGAGCACACTTATGAGAAATTTATGCACCTTCAACTATCTGGACTTCAGGTATTTGTAATACTCCCCCTATTTATTTGATATATTCCAAATTTCGTGTTTGGTGTGTTTCTTTGATATACTGTGATTGCACTTTGGGGAACAACTTATATTGTAAATGCCCAAACTACCTTCAATTAGGAGATAAATTAATAAAAAGGGGATCATTGTACCAGACACGTTTTTTTTTGTTACTTTTTCTTTTGCGTTTCTTAAATCTTATGCCACCTTGTGTTTTTAGAAAATATCAAACGGAGGCAGTATTTATATTTAGAGTTCGTATTTGTGTTTCAAGACCAAATCATTTTTTCTTGTCTTGACACTGGAAAAGCTCAGGACCTTAGGCGCTCTTCAGTGTCCATTAAGCAAGGAATGTTGGACACACAAAAGACATATCTGCAGGAATTGAACCACGCAGGTAAGCCGTGGAAGCTTCTTTCGTTCTTTTATACGCTGCAACTAGTTTAGACTTTAGATTCATTGTGATATTTATGTCAGTGTTTTTCAACTATTTCAGGCTCAAAGCTTAAAAATATAGCTAAAGCAGCTCAAAACTATCACACTGTGCTGAATGAGAATCGGAAACTGTACAACGAGCTTCAAGATCTGAAAGGTTTATCTTCTTGATCTTTTTATTCCCTTAGTGTAGTGAGTAAGAGCCTTGGTAATGATGAATGAACCTAATATCTATTTTTGTATGTCCTTTGCCAATTCTATATGAATGTTGCTTGGGTAGGTAACATTCGAGTTTTTTGTCGAGTAAGGCCATTCCAGCCTGGGGAGAATAAGAAGCAGACAATTTTAGACGAGATTGGGGAAAATGGAGAGTTGACTGTTACAAATCCGGCTAAACCTCAGGATTCTTCAAAGGCATTCAAATTCAACAAGGTTTATGGTCCTAAGGCTACTCAAGGTTTCATTTTCTTCAATTCTTATAGGTTTTTGAAAAATACTGTTGCACAGTGTATCTTACAGCGGATCACTCAGAACTTCCTATATTACATAATATACGTTGTTCTCCCACTTGAATTTGTGAAGTCTCCAAGACAACACCTTAACAATATATTTTTGCATTTCTATTTTTCTTGGTGGAAAACATATTGTAAATTTTTTTTATTAACATATACTAATATTTTAAGCCCTTGGAGTGGCCTCTTGTCAAAACGGCAAGGGAAGACTTGCTCCTATTACACCATTATCGTGCGCCGGGATACCCATTTATATGCTAATATTTTAGCGCACTGTATGATTTTGCAACTTTAATATATTTTTAACATATTTACGGTCAAATGGTCCATTTTTCTATGGAGGCAAAGATTCATTACTCTTTGATTCCGGATTATGATGGAATAAAACAAAATGGCTCACTAAAGTGATCACGTTTCTTTCTATTGTGAAGTACCAGTCATTCAATGTAGTTTTCGATGCAATTGTTCATCTTGGGTCATTCGGGAAACAGTCTCTTTGTGCTGCTAACCCAAGGGTAAGACTGCGTACATCCGACACCCCCCCTACCCCGCACTTTGCGGGAACCATTGAGGCACTGGGGTAATGTTGTTGTTGTTATATTTACGGTCAAAACTTTGAAATTTTGACCTTTAAACAATGGGAATACCATTCTGTAACAAAGTACCTTGCATGAAAAGTTTTCTAACTGGCATGCATTTTACTTTTTGTCAGCTGAGGTTTTCTCTGATACACAACCATTGATACGAACCATTCTTGATGGATATAATGTCTGCATATTTGCTTATGGTCAAACTGGTTCAGGGAAGACCTACACAATGGTAATTTTTTATTGGAAGCTTCCCTCGTTGGTTTTGATTTACTAGCAGGCCTATTTCAGTTCTTTGTGGTTTAAAACAGAGTGGTCCTGATAATGCAACTAAAGAGGACTGGGGAGTCAACTATCGTGCTTTAGATGATCTTTTCCAAGTCTCAGAAGACAGAAAGAACTTCTTTTTATACGAAATTGGAGTTCAAATGATTGAAATATACAATGAACAAATTCGAGATTTACTCTCTAATGATGGTTCCCAGAAGAAATATCCTTTTCTTTATCTTTTGTTGCATTCTGTTTGCTTGCTGCTAACAGCCTAACATGTTTTCTCTTCTCCAGAGCTCATGAATATATTGTGCCTTATTATGTTGCTCGTATTATATTCTGCCATCTTTTTTTTATTATCGATATGCATTTTAAGCTATGATATTTTCATCTTTTCCAATATAATCCGCCATATGTTGCTGCTCGCATTATATTGAACCAATTTCTACTTGCTTTATATTGGACCATCTTCTTTTGGTTTCAATATATGCGTTTTTTAGCTATTATGTTTTCATCTTTTCCAATATTATTCTTTCAAATACGACTAGATTTCAGAACTTTGTTGCTGTGATTCTTTTGTTTCCTTAACTTTCACACACTGGGGATTTTGACCACCCCTCAATCCCATGGACTTGCTGTACCTGACGCAAGCATGCATCCCGTCAAATCGACTGAAGATGTCATTGAATTAATGAACATTGGACTAGCAAACAGGTCTGTGAGCGCCACTTCAATGAACCAAAGAAGTAGCCGGTCTCACAGGTCCTTGCACATTCTACAATGAGTTTATTTTTTACTGCCTTATATACTACTCCCTGTTCTACTTCTATTATCTTCATCTGATTAGAGAGTCATTAGTTAGAAACTTTGTAATTGACCATAACACCATTAACCTAGAGAGAGACTGTTGGTATAAAGTTGTCGGGAATGGTGATTTCGGAAGTGTAGTTATTTTCTATACGAGGGTAATATGGGAACGAGGGAACAATTAATTTGGAAAAAATCAAAAAGGAAAAAGACCAGTAAGAATGGATCTAGAGGGAGTATTTATTTAGTTTCTAATGCATACAATGTCATTTGTCGGCTGTCGGTTGTGCAGTATTGTTACCATCCACGTGCAAGGAACAGAACTAAAATCTGGTGCAACGACACATGGTAGTCTTCATTTGGTAGATCTTGCTGGTAGTGAGAGAGTTGATAGATCTGAAGTAACCGGAGATAGGCTAAAGGAAGCACAACATATAAACAAATCATTGTCTTCCCTTGGAGATGTTATCTTTGCACTTGCTCAAAAAAGTCCTCATGTACCATATAGGAATAGTAAGCTTACTCAGGTTCTTCAAACCTCTCTAGGTAATTGTTCTCTTTCTTCTCGTCATTTGCTGTTTCCTTTTCAAATGAAGCTGCAGATTTTGTATTCTTTGACCCTGGATTATGATGGAAGAAATGTGATTCTTTTTATTGTGAAGTAGCAGTCATCTGATAAAATTTTCATCAAGGGGTCAAGGGTCATATGGAAATAACCTCTCTTTTAACACGAGGGTAAGCTTGTGTATATCCGACCCCTTTACCCCCACCATTTGCCAAGTCCTTAAGGTACTGGGGTAATGTCGTAATATATATATAATTTCTGTCCAGCCCTTCTATTGGCTTCTTACCTCAATCTGACAATTTAATTTGGAGTAATACATTCCGGTACTTCATCTCTTGCCTTCAACATTACAGGGGGTCGAGCAAAGACACTAATGTTTGTTCAGATGAATCCTGATGTCAGTTCATACTCAGAAACATTAAGCACCTTAAAGTTTGCTGAGAGGGTGTCTGGAGTCGAGTTGGGTGCCGCACGGAATAACAAAGAGGGAAAAGATGTCAAGGAACTCATAGACCAGGTGCTTATTTTAGATCTTTGTCATGATTAAGACTTAAGTGCCTTGCATTATTGTCTTATATACATAGCTTTGTAGACATGCTGATTTTGATAAAAATCAGTAAGAGTTTACTAGTTACCTATATTTTCTGGGTAAACACGGTCCAATTTTGCTTCTCCCTTGTGACTTTCATAAAATCAGGAATTTTTTCAACGGAACTTGTAGTGACAAGGCCCAAGGGAAGTATTCTAATAGTTTTATGTGTTGCTTTGTAACTAAGAGGAACTTGATTACTATATTTCTGTGTGTGTTTACAGTATGAATGAGCAATAAAGCTATATGTTGTGCATTATAAAGTTGATTAGTGCAAAGTAAATAAAAGTATTCATCCCTTCTGAGGTTAACAAAGATGTGATGTGTTTCAATTACATTTATCAATATTTTTCGCTAAAAATCTGAATCTCCTGATTTTGGTGGAACTTGCAGGTGGCATCTCTAAAAGAGGCAATGTATCAGAAAGACGAGGAGATTGACCGATTGCTGAAGGATCCCAGAAGTCCAAGTGTTGCTTCAACGCGGAACACAAGCTCCTTGAAGCCAGATTCATCATCTCCGAGTAACAGTTCCTTGAGGGCTGGGCCTTCATCTCCATCAGCAAGGTCCGTCGCAAGTAGTCCACGAAAAAGCTCAACAGTAACAGGTACTAGACGCCCAGGAATTCTTCATAAATCTTTTGACAACTCAGATCATCCTGATTCCGTCTCTCCACATGTGTTGGATGAATTAGATAATGATGGAATACGGTCATCAAGGTCAATGAATGACTTGACAGGTCAAAAGAATTCTCCTGGTAGGCTATCCAAGCTTTCAACCGGAACTTCTATGGATGACGACACGATGGGCATGGATGATGATGATGATAGATTAAGTGAAACATCTGACACTGAAGCAAACCTGTCACCAGAACGGTCCAAATCATCAGATACTTCAGAAAAGCGCAGAGAGAAGTATGTACAATCCTCATGATTGATTTCTTTTATGTGCACTGTAATGTCTATACTGCTATTGCATTATAATTTATAATAATCATGTTCCGCGATTGCCCAATTCGTCATTTATGTGAGACATTGTTTCTAATGCAGACCGAAAACGCCTACAAGACTCGCTCAGTCACCAAGGACACCAACAGGGGCATCTCGCCTGTCACAAGTTAAGACCACCTTAAGAGCAACTTCAGGTACATTATCAGTCTTCTTTGTTCCCGGTTTAAATATATTTTAATTGTGACAGAGTCTCCTGTACTAACCACCATCTCCATTTCTTTTTTTAGCATTGAAGAAACCTGCTAGCGGTAGCTCTTCTCCGGTCACACCAGGCCGACGGCGGGTGTAGATTTAGTCAAAACAATTAGGGTTTATCTTCTTCTTGTGCATATATTTTACTCTGTTGCACGGGTAGGTTATTTAGAACTCTGTAAAAAAATATTGTAGGCCATTGTTTGATTCTATGTTGTAGGCTAATGGCCATAATCATTTTTTTTTTGTGATGACTCGGTAACTTAATAATATACCGTCTCTCACAAGTATTTGTGATGTTATCAGATAGTGCGTACAAAAACACGAGAAAATCATAAATAGTCAAAGAGAATCAATTAAAATCGTAAAATATTATAGTTCTAGATCGTGTCGAATATAATGGTGTTTCATGCCCTTATTTTTTTATTCTCTCTTAGCTGTTGCTTCTTCCTATCCCCCTGTTGAATTTTCAACAACTCTTGCTTAATTATAATACAAAAAATTCTCCTTGAAGACGGCACATATCCGTCTTCAATGAAGACAGTCGGATTCCCTCTCACAAGGAGTCAAGTGGGAGGGCAAGTGGAGATCCATTTAGCTCCCCACTTGTCCTCCCGCTTGCCTCCTTGTGAGAGGTAATCCGACCTGTTTTCATTGAAGACGGATATAAGCCGTCTTCAATGAGACTTACTGTAATAATAATGTCATACAGTTGAGATTATATCCATTATGAAATGTATTATTAAGATCTGACAAGTAACCTGTCACTACATCATAAAAATTCCTATAAATTGATTACTTTAATTTAATCCAGTAAACACCTAATAATATTGACTTTGAATATGAAGTTTACATTTTCAATTTATGATATTGTGACGCCACTTCTCTTCTTGTTTCTTGCTTCACATCATAATCTTGAACCAAATCCATCCATTGACAAGTTCTTACAATGTCTTCCAAGCAAGTCAAGTCCGACAATCCCAATCGCGAAGGCCATTTTCACGCCTAGTCACCCGTCTTTCTTACGTGTTCTACACGCGTATGTACGAGACAGTAGATTCAATACATCTTCGAGTTTGAAACCTCTAGCTATAATCACTGCTCTAGATGTATCCCATGTTCAAGCAACTGTATTATGTGCAAAGGCTAATAGCCTAGCAATAAGGATAAGAAGTGGAGGTCATGACTTCGAGGGGCTCTCGTACGTTGCACAAGTTCCGTTTATCATACTTGACATGTTTAATTTTCGATCTATCGATATAGACATGTCAAGTGAGACGGGTTGGGTCCAAGCCGGTGCTACTCTAGGTGAGCTTTATTATAAGATTGCAAACATTAGTAAGATCCATGCTTTCCCAGCGGGAATAGGCCTTACGGTTGGCACCGCAGGACACTTTACAGGGGGCGGGTATGGAGTCATGCTAAGGCGGTTCGGCTTGTCGGTTGATAACATTATCGATGCACGAGTTGTTGATGCTAATGGTAGAGTCCTTGATCGTCGAACCATGGGTGAAGATTTTTTTTGGGCTATTAGAGGAGGTGGGGGTGCTAGTTTTTGTGTTATTCTTTCGTGGAAAATTAATTTAGTACGCGTTCCTGATATTGTCACGGTTTTCAGAGTCCCGCGGACATTAGAAGAAGGCGCCACAAACGTCATCTTACAATGGCAACAAGTAGCTACAAAACTCGACAACAATCTATTTATTCGAGTAGAGCCACAAGTACAATTTCTACAAGGAGGACGCAAAACCGTCCGAGTCTCATTTATTGGATCGTACCTCGGGCGGGCCGAATCCTTAATTCCCTTAATGAAGAAAAGCCTTCCCATTTTGGGTTTGAAAAGAAGTGATTGCCTCGAAATGCCATGGGTAAAAACTCATCTATTTTGGAATTTCCTTCCACAAACCACTCCAATTGAGGTGCTATTGCAAAGGACTCCTACACCACCCCATGACTTTCAAAAACACAAGTCCGATTACGTCAAAACTCCGATCCCAAAAGCGGGTTTAGAGGCGATATGGAAGAAGATGATCGAGGTTGAAAACGTAATATTGCAATGGAATCCATATGGTGGAAGAATGAGCGAAATACCCGAAAATGCAACACCATTCCCACATAGAGCAGGAATTCTATTCAAAATGCAATACATTACACAATGGAAAGATGACAGTGAGCAAGCTTTGATCAAGAACATCGAAGCGACTCGAGAATTACATGCCACATTTACTCCATATGTGACTAGTAATCCTAGAGAAACATTCTTGAATTATAGAGACATTGATATTGGAACCAATGTTAATGGAAGCTTAAGTTTTGCTGTCAACTATTTCAAAGATAATTTGGACAGGCTGTTGAAAGTTAAGGCCAAAGTTGATCCAACTAATTTCTTTAGGTATGAACAAAGTATTCCATTACTTGTTTCTGATCTATAACTTTAACTGTTAATAATGAATGCATCAATACTTGGAGAAAGGCATACTGGGATGTTCTGTTTCAATCTTTCAATAGCATTTATGCTCTCATGTCACATTTTTTACTGTCTCAAAATCGGCTCGGAATAAGTTTTGACTAGAGCTAACAAACAAAGCTACAACCCGAGAACACGACACGGACCCGACACAAAATTAACGGGTTTGGGTTGAGGATTGAAAATCCATTTATGTAAAGTGGGTCGACACGATCATGACACAAATTTAAGTGGGTCGGGTTTGGGTTGAAGGGTTCATGAACCGTTTACATGTGACACAAATATGAACCCGACACGACTCGATCAGTTTGTCAGTTCTACCGAGCCGGGCTTTGACCAAGCTGATTCCGAGGGCTCTATGAGCCATCTAAAATCATTCACGGCTCTAAATGAGTCTGTAAGCCGTCTCTCCTATGTTGGTATAGAAAATGTAATTCTATGCGGACGTCCACCTGGGCGAGATGAAATATTTCGCTATATCGGAAGAATTACATATTACAAGGTCATTTTAGAGCTATCTCTTATAACTCTAAATGGGCGTGGCTATATAAATCTCTCTTAAACAATAACTATATTTCAATTTTCAAGGTCTTCAGTTTAAGACGGGTCAATAACTACCACGTGACAGTAATAAAGACAAAAAATTTGGTATTTTATAGGCAACAAGTGAAGTGATTTGGTATGCAATCCGTCGTAAGTTTAAGACGGATATCACCCGTCTTAAATGAGAATTTGTGTATCATAATATACTAAGCAAAAATGACAACAAAAACCAACTAGAATACGAAACCAACCAAGTTTCCACCCATGACTAAAGCAAAGTCACGTAGAACCTCACAAATTCAAACACTAAGGAAAGACTAATGCAAAATCTGTTGGTGATTTAAGTGAATCGTCGGTCATTTAGTGGGTTTGATTCAAAAGAGGGTGAGATCGAAATGTTATATTGTGGGTTCGGAGAATGTGGCGTACATACTGTCACGCTCACATAAGCAATACTGATCTTCCGGAACGGTTTTAGACAAGCAAAGGTATAAATGTTACCTTGGTATAAATTTGGCTTAAGTAAAGAAGAGATGGTTGTTTGTGTCGGTCTCGGCCCCGGTGGTTGAGCCGGCTGCCGGTGCACCGGCCTTACCGTCTCATAATTTTCTAGCCAGATTGTAAATTGCAACTGTTGACTGTTGGCTAAGATACAAGTTTTGTGTGTAATGATGAGTCAGCACGCTTCATGACATCATGTGGCAGTTTTTTCCGTTTTAAGCTGCATAAAATAATCTTTGTTTTTGGAACATAAGTACACGTTTATTAGAGAATTAACAAGATTAATCTCTCGTTTTCTTCCCTTGAAAGATCACAAATTCTCATTGAGAACAGGGCATATTCGTCTTCAATAAAGACATGTCGCATCCTCTCTCATAAGAAGGTAAGTGGACAGACAAGTGGAGATCCATTTTTAGTTTCTCAATTGGCTCCTTATGAGAAGAGATCCGATTAGTTTCATTGAAGACGGCTATGACCCGTCTTCAATAAGATCAACTGTTATACCCTATTACATCCCCCATAGTTACCAAGGCAAGATCTTTCGTCCTAGCCACCCTAGGTCCAGCATCACGAAGCCGAAGCTTTGGTCTTCTTCACCGAGAAATCTGCGTGAAGGATTTCCATATGCATCGCTCCTTTAACAAAGTCATTATCTTCAACCGTCATAGTGCAAAACTATCCCTCCCATCGAACTTCTCAATCTTGTATCTCACTTGACATCTTCTCCTCCCATGTCCAAAACTGTGCCAATCATCGTGCTCGGAGACGTTTTACATTTGATGCAAAATAGAAGACACAAGAGATCTGTGTGGTTCACTATCAATGCAATATATAGCTACGTCCATCGGGACGAAATATTTCACCATGTTGAGAGAATTACAAATTACAAAAGATAAGTCACTTAATTTTTCTAAATCTATCTCTTAAAACTCTTAGGGGTGTTTGGTTGGAGGTTTTGGAATGGATTCAATCCATTCTAGTGTTTGGTTGGAGGTTTTAGAATGACGTTAGATACCTAATGGATTATAACTTCATTTCAACCCCTTGAAATCTCATACCCATATATACACCCAAGATTCTAAAAATCCATTCCACCTATATGATATTAGAATCCATTCTCATCCATTCTGATACGTTAAACCAAACGCTCACTTAATATATTTACATTATAAGTCTCTTTTCAAATAGTAACTAGATTGATCGAAGAGTGTATATATTTAAACTCTAAACAAAGACTAATTTATTAAATAATAAAATACAAAAATACCTAATATCTTTCTTACCATAATATACTAAGCAAAAATGACAACAAAGACCACCTAGAATACGAAACCACTACTTTCCATATGACTAAGGCAAAGTCACAAGCTCGCACAACTTTAAACACTAATCAAAGACTAACGCCAAATCAACCCAAAGCAAGTGAAAGTCCATGAAAAAAACGATTAAGACTAAAAATTCACGTACTTAAAAAACACGAAACTCAGCCCCATGCAACAGTTCGTGCCTCTATCGATTACATAGGAGACCATTTATATAATAGTCGACATAACACTAAACATATATCTCGAATCTTTCATATTTGGTAACCTTGATATATTATTCTATAATACTAATATATTATTCTGATATCGGTATAATACAATCCATACCGAATATCTCTAACATCCCCCCTCAAACCCGTGGTAATTTCTCAAAATTTCTAGGGGTTTGCCAAATAAGGAAAGAAGAAAAATCCAATTCTTCAACCTTCAATCTTCGGTCTTCGATCAATTTCTTGCGTGATAACTCGCCAGCTGATTTGATTGCGTGATAACTCGCCGGTCGATTTGATTGCGTGATAACTCGCCAGTCGATTTGATTGCGTGACAACTCGCCAGTAAAGAAATAAATTTATCGAACGAAAACTCGTTTTTTTTCAAAGCGAACAAATTTATCGATTAATAATTATCAAGAACGTTAATCTTTTCAAACTTGACAAAAACAATGAACACCGAAAAATCCGTCAAACAGGAGAACATGATATTTTTGAACTCCAAAAAAATTAGTCCAATAAGGACATCATACCAAAACCAAATAATCAACCATGATATTGACTATTTCACGTAGTAATTTGATTGCATATCAAACTCTTTGATGTACTCATGCAAGAAAAGCATGAGCACCATGAAACAACGAACAACGAAACATCACATTTGTTTTTGTTTTTTTTTACTAAACAATAATCTGTAAATAATTGATAATGAAATCCCGCTGGTGGATGCATCAAACATTATAGACCCACCAGCAAGGAGCGGAAAGACGTGTTTTTAGGCCTCAAGAGCGTGAGGCTCTGATACCATATTAGAAATATAGAAGGGAGTAATTCTCATAAAGACAATTGTATTATTGATAGTTCGTGCCTCTATCGATTACATAGGAGACCATTTATATAATAGTCGACATAACACTAAACATATATCTCGACTCTTTCATATTTGGTAACCTTGATATATTATTCTATAATACTAATATATTATTCTGATATCGGTATAATACAATATACCGAATATCTCTAACAATCCGTGATCGGCCACCCGCACGTCTCTCGGAGCTCGCCTTCTTCATCTTGCTTCGACTTTATTCCTTCCTAAGTCTATTTTCTTCATCTTTAATCATACTCCAACATATTACCTCCGTTTTATTTATTTGTTTACTTTTTAAAATTCTTTATAAAGATCATTTTAATCAAACTTAAACAAATAATTAAAATGAGTATAGAGCTCGTGCAAAGCACGGTATTTATAGAGGGTACTTTATAATACTTATAGATTTTAAACGGAATTTTTTTTTATCAGATTTGTAATCTTAATTTCATTTTGATTTCAGAAAAATTATTGAAAAGACACAACTAATCAGACAGCTAATAATATCATTTTGATATTTTAATGAAAACATTTTTAACATGAATCGAATTGTATTAGTTTACAAATTTCACAAATTAGTTAAACCATTTTTCGCAGTTATGAATCTTGTAATAATAGTTTATAATTATGTTTTATACAAATTATTTCTATTTTTAATGAAAATGTTATTGTTTGTATTATTATAATGAAAATACTACAGTTTTAATTTACTGAAAAGTTTATAATTTAATAAAAATATAATATTTTGATGAAAGATTATATTATGTTACGATTTCGAATGTTCGGAATATTGTTTATTGAGTTTCTGATTTGTACAATATACAATCTGCTAATTATATACTAATAAGATTATGCATTTACGGAAGGAAATATAATCTTAACAGCTATCAACTATACAAGGAAGCTATAAACTATACAGGGAAGGAGTTTGATTCTTTCCTTGTGAGGAAGATATGGAGCCGTTGGAGCATGTGGGTGGAGAGCAACGGCTAGGAGCTAATACCCCCCCCTCAAGTTGAAGCGTGGAGAGTCGAGACGCCCAACTTGGATAGGAGATCATCGAAGGAGGTGCGTCCAAGAGCTTTCGTGAAGATATCAGCAAGTTGAGATTTCGTGTGGACATAGCTAGGTGCAATGGTGCCGTTTTGTATTTCGTTACGGACAAAATGACAATCAACCTCGATGTGTTTCGTGCGTTCATGAAATACCGGGTTCCGAGCAATGTGTAAGGCCGATTAACTATCACACAGTAATCGAATGGGATGATCATGGGGAATGCGAAGAAAGCGAAGGAGACCCTTGAGCCATTTCAGTTCACATGTAGTGTATGCCATGGCTCGGTATTCGGCCTCGGCGGACAAACGAGATACCGTGGATTGTTTCTTAGTTTTCCAGGATATAGGAGAGGAGGCTAAGAAGACCAAGTAAGCAGTGAGGGAACGGCGAGTTGTGGGGCAGCTAGCCCAGTCGGCGTCACAATAAGCATGTAGAGAAAGATCGCTATCGGAACGAAGTAATAGACCTTGGCCAGGGGCGTTTTTAAGGAATCGAACCACTTGTAGGGCTGCCTGCCAATGTTCAGTTGTCGGAGCATTCATAAATTGGGCGAGTGTGTGAACCGAGTATAGGAGCTCCGGACGAGTAATAGTGAGGTAAACCAGGCGGCCCACAAGACGACGGTAAGGCCGTGGATCGTTTAAAAGTGCAGCGGAGGAGAGGCTGAGTCGGTGGTTCGGTTCCATAGGAATATGGGCTGGTTTGGACCCAAGTAGACTGCTTTCAGATAGGATGTCGAGAGCGTATTTGCGTTGGGAAATAAAAATGCCGGAGTCGTGTCGGGCAATTTCAAGACCGAGAAAATACTTTAGTGATCCCAAATCTTTCATGTAAAAGTATGTGCTCAAGTAATCCTTAAATTTGGTGATCATAGTGTGATTATTCCCACAAATGACGAGATCATCGACATAAACTAGGACATGGACTTCGGTGTTGGTAGTGGAAATAGAGAACAAAGAATGGTCATGAGGGCATTGACGAAAACCATAAGTGATGAGAGCGGAAGCAAGTTTTGCATACCAACAACGGGGAGCTTGTCGAAGGCCATAGAGCGATTTCCGTAGGCGACAGACCTTCCCATCAGTGGCGGGAAGAAAACCGGGAGAGGGCCGCATATATACCTCCTCATGGAGGTCGCCATGGAGGAAGGCATTATGGACGTCCATTTGATGAAGAGCCCATTTCTTAGCGGCGGCGATGACAAGAAGGGTTCGAACGGTGACGAGTTTGATAGTGGGGGCAAATGTTTCATTGTAGTCGACGCCTTCGACTTGGCGATTACCCATAACAACTAACCGGGCTTTGTAGCGTTCGATGGACCCATCCGCATTATATTTGATTTTGTAAACCCATTTAGAACCAATTGCCTTCTTGTGAGGAGGAAAGGGTTCAAGAGTCCAAGTATTATTTTTCTCAAGAGCGTCAATTTCTAGTCGCATGGCGGCACGCCATTCGGGAACCTGCACGGCATCCTTATAATAACTAGGCTCGTGATTTTTGGTCACGGCCGATAGAAAAATACGGTGGTTAGGAGAAAACTTAGTGTAGTCGACATAATGCGAAATAGGAAAGGTGGTACCTGAAGATGGTGTCGATGCGGTGAGTAGGTGAGACGAGGGCTGGACTTTTTGTAAAACATAATCCTGAAGATTCGAATTTGGTCGTTTTAGACGATGCCCACGGCCCAAGGCAGATTGGGTGTCGGTGGGATTGGGTTCAAGTGGAGCTGATGATGTGGGAGGTGGTGAGGGATGGGGGCGGACTGGGGAGACAGGGTCA
>JAIUZE010003232.1:0-23150 GCA_022085475.1 Heliosperma pusillum | reverse complement strand
CATTCTGCAACAATTGTTTTGCATGAATGGTATCTAATCATCCACTACTTTGGTTGCAAGATTTAACTTTGGGAAAAATCACACCAAACATGAGATTATTGTACGATAATTTTAACTTGAGATTATTAGAAGCAAATGGTAATTTTTGTCCGATAAGTTGGCCGGAGTGAAGTTATCCGCTGCAAGGTCTGTTGGAGCAACGTTGGCCGGCAACTGAACTGACGGAGGTATTGAACGGAGTTGATGTTGGTGGTGGAGTAAGATGAGGAAAGGGGGAAATAAAAATCAACTGGGTGAAGGATTGGGGAAAATCACAAGGGTAAAATTGTAAAATTCGTATGTGAAAGAGTAAAATTCGTATTTGAAAAAGTACATCCCAAAAAGAAATTCCTTTCATTTGATACATGTTTTCATATTAATTTTAACTAGTTTACTATAATAAACACGCCACCATTTCAATTAATAAATGACTTTATAATGTATATCTCCATTTAGGGTTCGTTTGGTTGCCTATCCAATTCATAGGAATTCTAAAATCCCATGAAATTACCTAGCCCTCCAAAGGTCATTGAAAGCTCCCAGGAAAATGAAACTCCATTATGATAACCAAACGTAAAAATGCAATTCAGGTAAATTCTAATGGATGAAGTTAAGTCATGTTAATTGGAAACTAACACATGTTTAATTCTCGTATCATCCAAACGAGGCCTTAGTTTACTTTTAGTACCATATTTACTTCAAATTACATCGAAGTGTAGTAGACAATAGATTTCTAAGTCTCCTTCATCGTTCACCCAATTAAGACCACCACCAGCCGTCCAACATCAACTACCACCCGAACTGCCCCAACCTAACCACAATGTGCTGCGGTGGTCGGTGGACAGGTGTAGATAAGTAGAGGTAGCAATCGGGTTAATTATGTCGAGTTTTGGTCAGATCATATGAGGTTCTAGTCATAGCGGAGTCACACTACCTTTCGGGCCAAGTCGGATTCGAGTCAGTTTATTTCGGGTCAAATGTAGTATTGAGTTGAGTAATTCGACACTATCTGTCAGGTTTGAGAGTCACTTATCCTTGGTCATATTGTGTCGGGTCGCAAACGATTCGAGCGATTTTTGGTCGTTAATTTTTTGGGTTCTATCGAGTCGGGTTTCAGTCGGGTCGGGTCTTTGGTATCGGGCCAAGTTTGCCAAGTCTGCCTGAGGATAACCCCCAACTACTGTGGTGAACATAGGAGTCGGAGATTTTAGAAGATGAACAACAACAACAAACACCATACTTGTTCACAAATTACTATATACTCCTAATCTTTCTTCTTCACTGAAAAACACTCCTATTTCATCATAAATAATCATTAATATTCTTATTCTTATTCTTATTTTTATTGTTAATTTATATTTATATTATGCTGATTAATTATTATCAACCCATTAAAATTTCCACCACAAAATATTGATACTTTATTATCTCTTCAATGGCAGATGTTATCCGTTTATCTTCTTTCAATTTCCCTAAATTTTGTTCTTCTTCCTTCACAATTTTACCCCCAATTCTTCTTCCTAAACCCAATTCTTTCAAAAGGGTTTCTAATAAATTGATTGAATTTGCTCCTCTTTTGTCCTCTAAACCCAGAAAGCCAGCCCCTTTATTCATGGTAATTTCTTCAATTTATCAATTTAATTCACTTTATTCACTCTTTTTTATTCAATTGAAGCATAATTTAATTGCTTTTTTTATTCACTGTGTTTATAAGCTAAAAGGGTAATGTGCATCATGGTTATATTATATCAGTTGCTTGAGTAGGGTATTGAAATACACTAATTCTCATCGAAGACGGGCATATTCGTCTTCAATAAAGACGGGTCAGGTTGCCTCTCAAGTGGGATGGGAGGGCAAGTGAGAACCCACCCAATGAAGACGGATATGTCCGTCTTCAATGAGACTGTTGAAATAGACATAATGACTTTGTGATAAGGCGGCCTTACACAAGTATATCGTAAAACAGGTCTTTTAGTAAATAATACTCGTACTTTTTAACTACTATGGTCTATGGGTCATGTGCTATGTAATTGGGATCAGTTTTACATAATAATAGTGTAAAGCCGCGAGTAATTGTGTGTGTAAAGGTTGGAAATTCTTTTGATTGAATTGGGTTTGTTGAATTTTTAGCTTTAAGCTTGTCTTGAAATTGTATAAATTGTTGTTACTATTGTCTAATATGTCTAGACTTGACAATGTAAATTATCTTAAGAAGGGTTTTGCAGTTTTGAATTCCAACTTTGAGTTCAGTGGCTAAGGGTGGAGGTAGTAGGGCACTTCTAAGCTATGAAAAATACTAACTTGTTTGGCTAAAAGTTTCAATATATAAGCCCCTCCATCGCATCATTACTTCCCCCCTAAAAATTTCATATACGAGTTTATGAAAGTACCATGTTAGTTTGGAATTACGAAATTTGGCCCTTGTATATTTGAAACCAATATGCTCGGACCGATTTGATGTTGAGATGGTTGTAGCTTAGTTTTGTTCGTGATGAACTGGCAAGAAATCATCTCAACCAAAAGCTGATGGGTGGAGTCCCATGATCAGTTTTATATTCTAACACCCCCCTTAGATGAATGTTCATTGGGCTTAGAGTGTGGATGCAACGCATGCCTCCTCATACCTAGTACTAAATATTTCACTTTAGAAATGGGGGCTGGTGAGATTTGAACCCATGACCTTTGAATCACGCTATACCATGTCATAAAACCATCTCAACCACCAGTTTAAGTTGATGGTTGGAGTCCTATGATCGGTTTTATATTCTAACATGAACCTTTATATTATGGGGGGTCTGTTTTAGAATTTTTGGATTGGAGGCGCCATTATTAACTAAATCTTCCGTTTGAGTTGGGGTAGTGAGGGGTAGTAGCTGAGCAGGGATGTCAATTTCAACCGAAACAACCGACACACTTTTTTCTAAGTTAATGGTATTGATTGATGTGGCTAATTTAAATATTTTTGTTTCTAAGTTAAGTTGTGTAATAGTGCATTTTTTTACACCACCAGCCTCACAACTTAATGCTAATGGAACTATTTCTTACATATTGCTGATTGAGCTTCTTGTTTGAAATTTTCTTCTACACCATGGCTCTTTGTCGATTCTCGTATATAGGATGTAACTTTGTTTTCTGTTTGTTTTTTGTACTCCGAGATTGTGGGGCGGATGGTTTTGCAAACTGTTCATAATGGCTCCTATTCTTTTTAGTCATCCTTTTTAGATCGTTCTCGCTTGGTTGAACGCATTATCTTTTCAACCCCATCACCACCGTCTTCTATTCAGCATGTGAAGTTTAGTTGAAATTGGAGATTTCTTATGTTCTGGTATTGTGCTTGAGATTTGTAGGCGCATGCAGTTGTTGCTGAAGCAACTGATCAACCAAAATGGTGGGAGAAGAATGCAGGGCCGAATATGATTGACATTCATTCCACTGAGGAGTTCTTGGGTGCCTTAAAAGATGCTGGAGATAAACTAGTAGTTGCTGAATTTTATGGGACTTGGTGTGCCTCTTGTCGGGCCTTGTTTCCAAAGGTAAGTTTCTTTAATTACTCTCACTTTCATGTTGTACCATCTTTATATGCTTCTACACTCATCTTGGACTGGTGTAGTTGCTTCAGATTTATGATTATTATTTTCTGCATATTTGTTTTATGTCATGTTCAGATTAATTATCCATTCTGAACTGTGGGGCAGTGGTTATGGTTTCTCGATCCAATCTGAAATCTGAATCATGGCGAAGTAGGGATTTCCTTATGCTAGTAGCTATTTAACATAAAGGGTATCTCTGCTTGAGTGTCTTTCTCTCGAGCATAATGGATGCTCAATAGTATTTCTGAGTACATGGGTAAAACCGTAAAAGCATGCATGGTCTTAGTTATGAGTTGCGACTTTGCATTGTGTTCATGTTATAAATGTCTACCATTACCACAACCTATGTTACTCTGACTCTTTGTACCTTTGCTTCGCTCTTTTTCTTTCTGTCTAGACTGTCTTTGTTTTTAACTTTTTACCATGATCTTTTTCTTGCAATGTGTTTCCAGTTGTGCAGAATGGCAGAGGAACATCCTGACATTTTGTTCCTCAAAGTCAATTTTGATGAGAACAAGCCAATGTGCAAAAGTATGAACGTGAAGGTTCTTCCTTATTTCCACTTTTACCGTGGAGCTGACGGAAAAGTGGAAGACTTTTCGTGTTCCCTGGCAAAGGTATGCAATTTAGTTTTCTCCTCATAAAGAAAAGTAAAAAAATTCCTTATGAGGTTGATATTACCCTCTCACCATTTCTGCTTCAAAACTGGCCGCATATGTTAACTGTTAGTTAAAAAATGCATCAACATACCTTCGCTAGTCAGTTAAAACTAAGAAGAATTTGCCTTCAATTTCAGAATTCTGTATTTTGAACTGTTTTTTTTGGTTCATCTGTCTTTTGAATTGTGGTTGTCTATTTTTTCACCCAATTGGGCCTCAATTTTTTTTTTCCCGATGACGCTTCTGTAATGGCTTTTAGATGGCAGACGCAGAAGCTGAGACAAACATGAGTATTATTTCAACAATGTGGGGATGCCAAAACAGCTCATAGAGTGCTCAAAATCTTGTCTGTTTCTCATGGAGCTGTTTTGGAACATTAGCTTCCCGTCCGTTTCTCTTTACATCTTACTTCCTCTCTTTGCCCTTTGCATCTGTCTCCTGCATTTCCCTTTGATTCCCTCTTATAGATCTGCAAGTCTGGAACTCCTAAAATATTAGTCTGTGCTTTCGCTCTCCACCTCCACTTTCCCGTCTTTCACGGAAAAGTATGTCTGTTTATGGGTGGTTTACTAATTTGGTCATAGTATTGACTTTCAGTTTTGGTCACGGTCACAGTAATGATAAGTGCTGTTGTGGTCTATTCTCGCTAAATGTGGTCATATCGTCTCAAAATGTAGTCATGGTAACCGTCATAACTATGACTTTGAGCCACTTCATGCTTTAAACGAGGATGTCACGGATGGCGTGATGCACATTTGACTGCTCTGATTATGGATTATGGATCAAAAGTCGATATCTGCATGATGTAATTGTTATTCTGATGTCAGCAGATTTGTGTCTTACTAATTCATTCCAATTTGCAGATCCAGAAAATTAAGGATGCCATTGTAATGTACAATCCAGGTAGCAGCAACAACATTGGGGAAAACTCGGCCCGAGACCTCCAGGAGGAATCTCCTTTTGCTGTAGCCGACAAATCAATAGAGCTGGGTAATAACACATGAACTTCCTTGCACCACGTTGTATGTTAACACTAAGGATGCATGCGATATTCGTCTCCAATTGATATGTCATCTCGGCGGTGCTGATAGTACATATATATGTATATTTGCAAATTCTGCAAGGTGAAGTTCAGAATGTATTCTTTGTTTATTCTTTTGCTTTTCACAACATAAGTTGTAAATTTTACATCAGGTAGCCAAGCAGATTAAAATTATCAATGAGTTTGAGATTTCTTGATCCTATTAATCTTTTATATTTGAATACGTTTAAAATAAACGACTTAACGATAGTTTATTGTCAATATATGAATAGTAGGGATGCTTAATTGCTTACATATAATTTATATATAACTGATGTATTAAATTTAACAATAAATAAAATTATATTATCCTTAGGCTTCGCCCATACAATTCAGCTATGAACAATTACGATTACAATTACAATTACAAATTTGTTAGATTACTCATTTACCCTAGAACATCACCAAATGGAGTCCATGTTAAATGATTGATCCTGAAACTGTTGTTGGTCTTGTTGATCAATATGATCATGTCCCGGGACTGGCTCGACCGCCTTGGCATTCGACGATGACGGGTAATCCGAACCGATGTCACCTCCAAGAGGCAACCCTTGGCCTAAATATGAATAATCTTGGGTTGTAGCCTCAATGGGTTGTTGTTGATAAGTGTTTTTGAATTGTAATGCTTTAAGTAACAAGGAATTGACTGTACTATTAAGATTTGGACTAAGTAAAGTTGATGGCCATGATAGTGGAGGAAGACTTGCCATATCTTTAGCCCAATTTAAATTCAAGTTCATATTTGTATTAAGATTAAAGTTATTATTATTATTATTGTTGTTGTAATTGTTGTAATTTTGTAATGAAGGATGATTGAACCCTAGTGATGAAGTTGATAGAGAGTTGATGTTTGATAAGTCAATGTCTCCATATTCATTTGCATTTGTATTGGTATCATCTTGAGAGTCTTGTGATGGTGAGTTTGGTTGTGGTTTCTTGATTGTAGTTGTCTTTTGGAAAACTCTACAAACCACCCATTCTTCCTATTAAGTAAAAAACAATGAATAATTAGTAATATGGACTACATACCAATAAGTTATGAATATCACATGATCATTGTGTTGTTTAGATGTTAAATGGTTTATAAACAGTTGTCAACTAGCTTAGTTAGCAAAGTAATAATCGGTATGAGGTTGTATGTACTCATGAGTCAGGACTTAGGCTCAAACCCTGTCAGCAACATATATACTTATCCTTGAAAGCTTCTAGCTCCTGTTATGTTTAAAATTAACTTATACAGAAAAAATCAAAACTTTCTTAGGTTTTCCTTCATCCTTGACTTTGTAGCAATGCGATAAAAACACCAGAAAAATCCTTTGAGAAAACTCTCATCAAAACATTTTAGATAGATACCAAAAATTACATAAAAATCAAAATGTAAGCAATTTAAAACACAACTTTAATCTTGAAATATTTCCCTTATATCTCAATTCCACTTAAGCATTAAATTGACACATTTATGATGATCAAACCATCTAAAAATGTGAATTAAGTTTCACAAACAATAATGCCAAAATTTTCGAGTACTTGAAAAATAAGTCTGATGTAAAACCATTTTACAGTAATCGACAGTAAAAGTATGTACCTTGGTAGGCCTAAAAGAATGCTTGTTATCAAGACGATATTCATGCATAACCCAATTAGTTTTCTCTCCTTTAGGAGCTCTACCACGATAAAACACCAATGTTTTCTTCATACCAATTAGCACAACACCTCCTCTATATATCTCTTTGTCTTTTCCTGTTGTTTTCCAATATCCTGCTTCAGTTGCCCTATTTGTTCTTAACCCTGTTGGGTATTTTCTGTCTCTTAAGCTGAAAAAATACCACTCCTTTTCTCCCATCGACGCTTTTCCTGCGATGATTTATAGTGACGGAGTTATAATTTGAAGTGAAGAGAAATAAAACATAGTAATGAAATATGATAATTCAAATAAAATCGATAGTTTTAACTAAATAACTACGATTACATGCCAACAAGCTTGTTTGTTTGAATTGTCCAGGTTTTACTCCGTAATTTTAAACCTTAGCTAGCTAAAAGAGCCATATTTAGACTGTAGTTACATCTTTTTACCTCTCTAAAAAAAAGTAAATTGACAATAATTTTAAGCTTATCTAGCTCGCAAATCCTTGATAACCATAATTCGTAGGTCTTGTCACTCGTCACTCGTGTCTAGACAAGAATACAATAATAAAATAAATATAAATATAAATAATAATACGATGAAGTTCTAATCTAAAGTATTTTTAGTTTAAAACAAATTAAATAGTTGTATCATTAACATTTATAAGAAGAATGTTTTTACTCTGACATTTTTATAAAGTTTATTAATATTAATGTAGTACTCCTTATATTTCAGTTAATTAATCAATCATTTATTTATTTTTTCATTTTTTGTAATAGTTATTTTAATTAGCAGATATTATACAAATGATCAAAACAAAAGAAATATATATATATATATATACTATGTTGACTTTAAAAGTCATGTAAAAGGAGTACGGCAGTAAGTGGATTGTACCTCTGATGTACTACCACATACAATATAGTTTTTGAGTTTATTAATTTGAATATTAAGCTCAAAAAAATTACAATAAAACTCAAAAAACATCATATATAAGATATAAAATTTGATTTATAAACTTTAAAAAGCTCGAAAAAAATGCACAAAAACTTAAAATCATACTAATCTGAGGTAGTAACTCCGATGTATAATCATTTTTCTCAAAGGAGAGTATATGTACACTATACAATATTACTTGTGATTCTTTGGACTTGTCCTACTTTTTAAAATTGTAAGGACTATTTTAATTAAATGAGCGATTTCTAAGAATCGGAGGGAGTTTGTTATTACGTGAGAAGACATAAAAATAATAATCAATTACTCCGTACTAGTATTTTTTGAAACGGTTGGATTTGGGGCGTTGAAAGTTAGCTGAGCTGACACGGCTAACATTTTCATATTGCATTGGCAACGAGATTCTTAATTTCGTTTTTATACTATTAATTATACTATTATTCCATAATATTTTCATAAATCTATGTCGATTTACGTACTAAGCATAGTAAATTAGTAAGCATGCATTCAATCAATTGATGGGTATTTGACGTGATTCAACTAGATACCTTTTACGTTCGAAAGCCAAGAAATGCATTCAATAAATGTATAAATGTATATATAATCTATATATACCCATTTTGAATCGCGATTGGATACGATAATACTCTTTATCTTTTAAGGAAAAAAAATCTTAATGATCGGAAATGATATGTTACCATCAAAAATTAGTTACTACCGAGTATATATCTTATGTAATAATGTTAAATTATTAAGATTTCTGTGTTCTAACTCGTCTATTTATCATTTTATCATGTGTAACCTTAGATGAAACAAAATTAATGAGGAAATACGTAATCAAGTGAATTCGGTACAATTTATTTTATGTGGTAAATGACGAACTAAAATAAACTTGAGAAATATCACTCCAAATATAAGAGGAAAAAACACCATAGACATGCAATAATAGTACGGATGAGTAACATACAAATTCCATACTACGTAAATTTTTATTGAAAAATGCAAGGACTAATGAGTTTGGAGCACTTATTTTAAGTAAATAATTAAAGATCAATCAATAGTTTTATACCTTAATAATATCGCAACATTTTTGTACATATTGGCATATTATCAAAAGAAAAAAATTACCAGGAAGGTCCCAAGGTTCGCATTTATTGAGATCAACATCAGCCATGGCTTTAGAAGTGAACCCGAAATCCGAAACCTTTTTCGACAAATAAAATGTGATAAGTTCTTCATCAGTAGGATGAAACCTAAAACCTGGAGGAAGCTTTTCCTCCATATTTTGAATCTTTAATTTAGTTATAATTTAATTACCAAAAATAATAGAGCAATTAATTAAATTTGCCCTATTCTTTGAGAAAAAACTTTTTAAGTTTTGGTAAGCAAATGAAAAGAGGAAAATCAAGGTATGTGTTATGCTCTTAAATATATGCTTGTAATAAGAGGGTAACAAGGTTGGATGTTAATTAAATATAATGTATATAATTAATGGAGTAATCCAAACTTGATAAAGAAGTATCCCTTTTTAAGTGATTTGTTTTATGTTTATAGTGTAAAATTTACTATCTAACTTTTTGACTAAGATTGTTAGTTTGTATTTTGATTTGATTGATATAAATAAATTGGAATTCTAGTAATGGTAGAATAGTCAGATCAACAAATAGTCATTTTATGTAAGTAAGCTTTGTTTAAAGAGTTACTCACTTTGTTTACTTTAATTATATTAAAAATAGAAAATGACTGAGATGGAAAGAGTAATACGGAGTAACTTATAAGAAGCCAAAGCAATTTTATTTATCTTGTAAATTTCAGTGGAGTTCAGTTTTAGTCAGTTTTGTTCAATTCATCTCTAAAATTAACTTCAGCTTCATTCTAGCTTTTCAGAGCAGCTCCTTCATTTTAGTTCAATTTAGCTCTATTCAACTCGACTTTGTTAATTAAATTCAGCTCGATCGTTTAAACCGAAAAGAACCTGATCTAGTGGTATATTGTTAACTACTCGTATTTACTATAGTCTATTGATAATTGATTAAATGAGAATTTGTGTTTATTATATAGCTAGGTACTCTTGGCATATTGCTAACAATTTAATTTAGTTAGTTGTACATTTGGTATGATATCAAGTATAAATCTATGATAATTATGTGTTTTTGAGTCAATACTACTTTATAAATAATCTACTTTTTAATAGTTGATAAATATATGTTAAACTATTTAAACTTAATTTTTTTGGACATAAATTGTCTGAACTAAACTCAACTGATGATCCGACCTGGCCTGAACTGAACTGAACTTAACAGATCTCAACTGATCCAAAATAATAGCAGTAATAATGTTGAACTAATATGAACTTAACCGAACTTAAAAGACCGATCACCTGAACTTAATTTAACTTAACTTATTAACTTATAATTAGAACTTAAATTAAGTCCAAAAGAATATGGCCTAATCCGCCATCCAATTTGTATTTATACATCAATGATTGCATTTAGATTGTTCACGTTGAAACAATTCAGTGCACATGCAGTTTATATTTACACAAATTCTCATTTCAGATGGATACTATCCGTCTTAATCTTAAAAGAATCAAATATATATCAAATTACCCCACTTGTTGCCTAGAATATAATAAAAATTTTGTCTTTATTATCACCACTTGATAATACCTGGTCCGTCTTAAACTTTTGATGGACAATACCCGTCTTACGCAAGACTTACACAGCTTACAAAATAATAATTAATTATCTGTGCATCAAATCTTGAACATTTAATTTGATTCTGTCCATATTGAGTAGATGAAGACTTGAAGAGTACGGATCCGTATTCAATTAGCAATTAAGGTAAAACATTGTCAAATGTATATAAAGGTTTTTGCGAGTATTATGCATGCATGCATGGTTGTTAACTTTACCTGAATATATACTCCCACCATTCAACTCCACACTACACATTTCTCTTTTTGACACTATTCACAAGTAAGAAGAATCTTTCAATTTCCGGCTAATACATACGAGAAAATATATTCATGTGGGATCTTGTTTGATTCGTCTTTAGGAGTATGTTAAAAATATCTAACTCGTATAATTTTTGCAAATACGTAGCGAACTATATTTACGACGCAAAACACGCGTTGGGAAACATGAAAAAAAAAATATGTTTTGTGAAGTTGAATGGAGGGACTATACACTATAAGAGTGTTTCTTCCATGCAATAGTACGTCCAACCACCTTCACCAAAATCTAACCACCTTTTCTACAACTTATTAGCTATCCAATCACAAACAACAATATCAAAATAACCCCTTCATTGAATTGCGTCCAATATGTTCCTCCTTATTCCTACTTCTTCTTCTCTTACGTTGCCCCTTCACTATTCACTCATTTCGTCTCGATCAATTATTTATGTTTACGCTCTTTCTTTATTAGAGATATTTAGTGAAAAGATTAATAACCAAATAATCGGAACAGATAAAAGATAGTGGAAGTGCCGAACAACACTAAAGTCATATATACACAATTATTAACTTTTTTCGAAATTGTCAGTTTATCGATTTGAAGATCACCATTTACTAACCATAACAAATACATACGGAATAGTAACATTCATTCACTGTGTTTCCTTAATTATATTATAATCTGATTATGTTTTTTTTTTGGAGTTTATACCTTTGATTTTATTGGGATATTATTGCATTCTGAGGCTTAAATCCAAAACCTCGGGTTAAACTTAACAATCATTCTAATTAGATTATTAGAGTCACATGAAGTAGAAAGTCTAAATGTCACATGAAGGGGAGATTAATATAAATGAGAAAAACTTCTACACACAACAATTTCTAAATGAAGCGACTAATTTAATGAAACCCATCGTATACTATACTACAATGTTGATATATATATATGGTTGCTAAACACTTTCTTGTATGATTAGTTTAGGTCTAGATGTTCTTTTCAAGTAGACCTAAATCAAATTTGATACTAAGATATACCAGTTGGTCTTATAAAAAACGGGTATATCCGTCTTCAATATAGACGGGTCAGATCTCCTCTCACAAAAAGGCAAATGAAATAACAAGTGAGAAAAATAATAAATGGATCTCCACTTATACTATCATTTGCCTCCTTGTGAGAGGGATTTCGACTTGATTGTCTTCATTGAAGACGAATATATATATGTCCCGTCTTCAATGAGAATTTGTGAAGATATACGGAGTACATCTAAAAGTTATTTGTACGTAGGAGATATGAGTCATAGTTTCTTACTAAAAAAACACATAGCCACATAATTATTCAAAAGTTATGATACTGATACTGATGATGATATTATACATTCATAATTAGTCCAAACGGCTAAACTGATCTTTACATGATTGTATCATAATCTAATCCGAATAACTCATTTATTACTCCGTAGTAGAGTACTCCCTGCCTCATTCCATGATATAAGTCATTTTAGTAAAAAAAAAAAACATTTTATACGTCCTTTTGCATTTTTCTATGTATTAAATGTTACACGATTTCCATTATCCAAAGCGCAATACTAATATAACAATTAGGAACAAGAGCTAATTTAAGTCATTTTATTAGAGGAAAAACTCGGCTTTTAAATTTCTAAAGAGTATTTATAACACATATTTATTAAATATTAATACAACATTTGTCAATATTTATTAATTCTTGTGAAATAATTTCAAACGACTTATATAATGAAACGGACAGAGTATATAATAACGCAATGTATGTACCTTCCTAGAAGGCTAGAACCAGTCATACTAACTACTAAGACACATCTTCAATTTATAAACCCACTAATTATCTGGAACTTCCTATTCAAGCTTAAGATTTAATGATTTATATTCAAATTTAATTTAATAACCTGACTTACATTACGATAGTCCTATTTGCAGGTGAAAGGGATAGTATTTGCAGGTGAAAGGGATGGTAAATGAGTGGTTAAAAATGGTGACCAACCCAAAAGACTGCAACTTCTTAGAATTAAAAATGAATAATTAAAAGGGGAAATCTGATAATATTAACCGTAATATAAGCTTACGTCTTGTGCTTCGTAATGGTCAATCCTAACACGTACTATTGAGGTCTTACTTTCTAGAAACCCTACATGCAATCTCACCTAATTGTGAACATTTTATCATGGACATGCATTTTTTCTATATATAATTGGATTCACACTTTCTATTTAACTATGTGTGTATTTTATATCAGTAAGTCTCATTTCAAGCGGTATGTGATCATTTTATGGTCAAATATAAGTGGTCATATTTTTGCTCAAAAATATGACCATAAAATGATCACATATGGCCCGTTTGAAGGCTTCAGACGGAAATAACTGTCTGAATTGAGAATTTGTGATTTTATATATACTTGCTACCTATTTTTCTGCTCTTCCTAGGGCCCATTTCAGGGTATTAGAAAGGAGTATGTGATAGATACTATGTGATGTCTAGGCCATTTATATTGAAATCGACCGGTACATACAGGGGCGGACGCAGGAATTTTCTCAATGGGGGGCACAATTTTTTTTTTCGAGTTACAATAACGAAGTTACCCTTTACCACGGGAACGTTTTTTTAGCTCGATTTAATCTTATTTTATGGATTTTAATGGCCTAATTTCGCTAAAACAATTGAATATTTTGAAAATGTGGACGCAATAATCTTTGAAATTTTCATAATTCCATTGTGAATTTTGCGGTCCATTTTCAAACCCATATACATGCAATATATGCTAGTTAAACTTTTGAAAAAAAAAATGTAACTATGGTAATCAAACCAACAATCTTATAGTTAAATTATTGTACAAATTCGAATAAACATTAACAACACACTCATATTTTGAAAAAATTCAGAAAGTAAGAAATAAGTAAAAAAAATGTCTTAAAAATTACCATATGATGAACAGTTAGTTTTGATTTATTAGCATTTTTAGGTCTTCAAATACACAAATATAAGAGTTGGCAAAGTGGTCACATGCTAAAGTTTTGTACAAAAGGTCGGGGGTTCAAATCCCACCAACATCATAAAAATAAATTTTAAACAACCCAAAAAATGAGTGTAGCAAGGCTTGAACACAGGTTCTTACAGAGGCTGAACACTACATTTACCAACTTAGCCACATTGAATTGATGTTATTTATGCCAATGTTTATTACTTAACACAAGTTTCCAGAAATCCAAGGTGGGCACGTGCCCCCCTTGGCCCCCCCTTAAATCCGCCCCTGGGTAATAGAGGCTTAGTTAAGTAGTTAAGATGAAATATCGTTATAATAGGTTGCGTGTTAAAATATAAAATCGATTTTAGGAATATCAGTTTAAACTTTTGATTGAAATGTTTTCTTGACATGATATCAGAGTCAGTTGACTAAGAAATCACGGGTTCAAATCTCACCACCCTCACTTTCTAAAGTATTATAATAGCACCAGATTTGACTTGGCCGACCGTTCCTCTAGACTCACTCTTCCATAATTTAGTGACTATTACGACGATCATAAGTGATGAATTTCTGTTCAAAATGCCTTCAATGAAGTGAAATTGGTCTTATACTAAATAATTGAAAAATCGTCTTACATTAAGCTAGTTTTATGAGTGAATACATCGGAAATATATAGAATTTGTTTGCCTTGTAAGTAATAAAACAAATTAAAAAAAATATAAACTATACGCATCAATAACCTTTAAACAAAAAATCGCCTATGAATTCGAACCCTAAAATAGCTTTAAAATGAGAAAGCCCATATTAAAATTAATTTAACCCTATACTTTCTTTCTTATTCTTTTTCAATTATAATCAAATTATAAAACCCCAAACAAATTATTTAGATTTTAATACATGCTTTCACATTTTAAAGTCAAACCCAAACCCAAACAAATTATTCAGATTTTAATACATGCTTTCACATTTTAAAGCCAAACCCAAACAAATTATTCAGATTTTAGACCCAAAGCTCGATTAAACTAAACTTTTTAAAATAATGCATATAAATAATATATTTAGCAAAACTGTTATCCAAACCTGAGTAAACGCTTTCACAAAAAAAAATTAAGATATTCTCTTTCTACTAAATTTTAATTTCGCATTACTTTTTTTTTTTAAAAAAATAAAAGTTAGTTAAACTCGAGCTCGATATAAATTAGGACAAATGTTATTGAAGCCTCAAAATCGCTTGATCGAACTAAATTCAAGACTTGGAGATTGGCGAGGTTCAACCACTACTCATAAGTAGACGTGGCAATCGAGTCAGTATGTACACGAAGTTGGTTACAGGTCGAGTTAAAGCGGGCCGGGTCATATTAGGTTCAAGTTGTGTCGGGTTCGTCGTGATGTGTTCGGGTCGGTTACAATTCTTCATTCTCAGGTTATTTCAAGTCGGGTCATTAACGGGTGGCTAGTCGGAGCGGGTCATTAGCGAGTCAGTACCTTGTTAGGCTATCGACATACTATATTTTATCTTATGTATTTAGTTTTTTCATGGATAATTTTATGTCTAAACAATGTATAGGTGCATTAATTGTAGTTTTAAGTGAAAACAATTAAGTTAATTATCAATTTGGTCTTATTTACTTCATTATTAATCTACTTCATTACACTAATTCTCATTGAAGACAGATTTGCTCTCCTTGTGAGAGACAACCTAACCCGTCTTCATTGAAAACGGATATGTCCATCTTCAATGAGACTTGTTGAGTTTATTATCGGGTCATCCATCGGATTGAATCAATATCTATCCACCGGTCAGGTCGATTTAGCCCCACGTTGAGTTGGGTTTATTTCGTTTCACCCAATTTTCGGATTTTATGAGGTCAGGTCGGATTCTTTGGGTCGAGTCCTTTTTTTTTTTTTTGCTCTACTCATAAGTCATGAGTCATAACTCATAACCATAAGTCCATAAGTGGCATAACCCATCTACTCAGTTTATAAAACTTGGCTCACGTAACACTGAACACAACAATGGCGGCAAACCAACTCTCCGGCGATGGCATGGCGTCTAATCTCGCCGGAATGTCGACAACTCAACTTTACGAAATCATGTCTCAGATGAAGGTTAATTCCTTGTCGAATTATTTTCCCCCTTTTAATTTTAATTATCTTCTAATTATATTTTATCACCTATACCTTTATCCCTAATTATTTGCGATTATGATTAATTTTTTTGGTTTTACAGTCACTAATTAATCAGAATCAACACCAAGCACGACAGATTTTGGTTCAGAATCCTCTTTTAACGAGAGGCCTCTTTCAGGTTCAATTAGGGTTTTTGTTTATTTCAATTTCTTTGTTTAATTTTTACTACTGTTATTGCAAATGTGATGATATGAAAATATTATCGTCATGGATGCGGATGGTCTTTGGATAAGTAATACTCCGATACCGTGATCATATGACTTGTTGAATGTACCCTTTGAGTACATTTGTAGTAGAATGTGATTTGGGTTTCGGGTTTAGCTTGTGTCACAAGGGTGAATTACGCGTTGGAGTTAGGTCGTGTGCGTTTAAAACTTTTAGCACACCCGTGTGGAACCATACCCGTCGGAAATTGTAGGGCTAAGGCCTCATGAAGTGTCTAACCGGGAAACGGAAGCCATATTAGGTTGATGGAAATTGCTGATGGTCGTGCATTGTCCAATTGGGTTTTGGGGATGTGTAATTAAGCTACTTATTTTGCGCTTTCTATGCGAACTTCAAATGGTTCTCTACTTGGAGGAGTCTTTACTTCTTTTTCTACATATATCAGATTTTGTAAGGACAGTAGAATGAAGTTTTACCTGAACTTTGTCGAGTAAATATAGAAATCAGTTGACATGTTAAGCACACACGTTCGAGGAGTGCTAACAAAACTTGGAGCTTAAACTTAATACTAATCTTTTCCAACTTCCAAGTAATGACGAGTGCAACCTCCAATCCAGCATGCTAGTCAGTTGTCACTTTGTTAATAAATTAAGATTTTTAGGTCTTATAATGTTAAGATCTTAAGTACTAGATTAAGTTGTCTGATGGAGGTCTCTAATAAAGTACTGGAATCTCGAGTATGTTTCCCTTGAAAAGACTCTGTTTTGGTGTAGTTTAGGCAGTCTGGGAGGAAATTGGTGAGATTGATGTTCATTATTGTCATATGTCTTCTAATTAAATGAATCATGATTGACGAGGAATAAGTGTCTCTACAGCAGGTGATGGATTGTCCTGAGGTTCTAACAAAATGGCTTTGTTTGAGGCTGGCCTTATGGTTAATGCACTGCCGTCATCCGTTTTTTCTAATTTTATAGAGCTACAATTAGTGATAGATTTCTGTTTTCAGGATTTAGTTTTTTTCACCTTTTGCTTTGCGTTTACTTTGGTGTCTTTTTCCCACTGTTTTGGTTGATTTTACACTCCTTTTTTATATTTTAACATTTCTCATGAAGTAAATGTTGTAATGAAGAACTTGGTCTGGAATATTTACGTAACTCCCCCTATTCAACTAGATGTTTACAATTGCTGTTGAAGCGAATTTGTTACTAAGTTTCTTCGTTACCCTTGCTTCAATACTAGTATCCACTACCCTCACTGAACCCTCTTACCAACATTACCACACAGCCTCCACATACACTCAACTTCCCCACCACCTAGCACCTCACTCGCCAACCTTACCCACCACCCTAACCCAACAGCACCCTCCACCAATCACACTCTGATCGCTGGATTTCTATCCCACCACCCGAAAACACCCCTCGCCACCTATGTTGTTCAGACGCGTTTAGATGTATCCGACACAAGTGTGTGTCCAATTGTCGGTCTTGGCCATTGTTATGTGAATATTCATTTTTTGGCATCAAATGAAGTCTTGAAGTTTTCCACGTGCATGTGCCTCCAATGCTTGGCCATTTACACTCGGACAAAGGTGTATCCGACACAAGTTTTCCACCACCTATGTTGTTCAGACGCGTTTAGATGTATCCGACACAAGACGCGTTTATGTAATCATAGTTTGCATTGGACGCTGTAAATGGCCAAGCATTGGAGCCAGTAGTTTTCCACCTTTGTCCGAGTGTCGAGTGTCGGTCACATGCATTGGAGGTCTGGATTCTGAAAGTTACCCTTGCTTCAATACAAGTTTGTAGCTGTTTTTTTGTGTGTGTTTGTTTTGCCTTAAGAACTATGATTACATAAACTGGTTTTTTGTAACATAACCCGAACATAAACTGTTTTGTGTATTCAATTGCTGTATTGTTTTGTGTAACATGATCATAAACTGTTTTGTTTATCTCAAAACTGAACATAAACTGTTTTTTTGGTAACACCCAAATCCGCCAGTTTTCGACTTCCCCAACCTCGAAACAAAGAGCCACCTCCCAAAACCACTCTTTAATCCCTTAAAAAAAACCACCACCGAATCACCAGATCTAGATTTTAAGGGTCGGTTTTCCGGGTGGTGGGGTGGCTTTCAGTGGAGAGGGTAGGTGTTTCCCGGCACATGGGTGCATTTCAAGTGAGATGCAAATGGTGTTAGGCGGGTAGGCAGAAATTCCGGCGAGTTGGGTGTAGTTGGAAATGAGGTATGAGGTAGTAAGAGGGTGGGTGAGGGGAGCAGGTGTGGTTTCTAGTTGGTTGGGGTTGATATGGATGGTGAGAGATGAGAAGGATGATTGGTATTTGGTAATGGTGTAAAAGAAGGGTAAGATAATATCGGTGGGGGTTTAAAAAGTAATACAAATAGGAAACATAAACAACTAGTTGAATATGCTGAAAAAGGAAAACGGAACTTCTAGTTGAATAGGAGGGAGTGTTTCATTTTAGGATGCGTGCTATTGGCCTATTGGGTCATATCGCTGTTTCCTGAGTTGGTTGTAGTGTTTAATATCATTTTTTTAGCCACTCCCCATGCTTATGAATCTACTGTACCCGATAATTTTGACAATGGCCCTGTTTTAAGCTCCATATAGGCATATATAGCTCTCCTTAACTTTTTTATACTTCTTAACAGCTTACTCGGCAATATTTTTAGTTTAATGTCTACATAAGCTATTGTTAACTATGTTACTCTGAGTCACTTAGACGTATCCAACATAGTTGTGTGTCCAAGTGTCGGACTCTGCTATTTTACGGGGGGAAAAGCCATGATTTTGACTTCAAATGATGTGTCAAAGTGTCGAGTGTTAAACATGGGCATACAAGGTAAAGAGATAAAGAAAATAACATTTATTATTTTATTTAATAGGAGTAAGATTGTTAATCAACAGCATAGTCTGAGTTTGCATCTGAGTTGTGCTGTATTAAGTGAAGCTGGTTTTGGCTAATAAATCAAACTGATTTTACAATTCAATCGAGCCGAAAACAAGTCAGCCCTACTTTTGTCCTGCTTGATTGGGTGCAGTAAATGTCTTTGTTTCTTTGGCATTTCCTTTTTTTTTTTTATTAAAGCTGTATTTGACTTCCACAGGATTTGATGTCTTAGCTTTTGGGTATGATCACTGTGTGTAATTCATCTTACAAATTCTTAGTGTAAACCGTAAGCATAGTCGTTAGCTATGTAGTGCTAGCAGGGTGTCAGTTAATTAGCTGTTGATGTATCCCTCTCGATTATTTGCTTCCATATATCTACTGATGTGCTATTTTAATTGTTGCTTCAACAGGCACAAATTATGCTTGGTATGGTGAAACCCTCACAAGCGGTATGGTATTGATTTGGCCTTATTTTGTAGTTATACTTTTCCATCATTTGAAAATATAAGCTGATACACTTCGTTTTAGGTTTCAAGCATTCAGCAGCCACCCCCTCCTGTTAAGCAGACAGACGCCCATGTCACTCCCTCAGTCTCCAGCCAATTAGGTTCGCAGGGTCAAGCCAACTCATCTCAGGCAAATCCTGTAAGGAAGCAATCACAAATTCCACCTCCAATGCCAACAACATCGAATCCTGTTCCGGGTATCATTTCACAGTCTACGCCATCGCAACCAATTGAACACTCTAGAGGTCATGGTATCCCACAAGCAACTCAAATATCACATCCAAAATCTTCTCAAGGTCCTAATATGCCTCCACTTCCTCATCATTTTGGGTCACAGCATCCCTCTGGCCTTCAACCCCCTATGCCTCCAATGCTTGGCCATTTACAGCGTCCAATGCAAACTACTGGGGTTTCCCACCAAATGCTACAACCGCCTTTACCTCCACAACCCAGACCTCCAATGCAGATGCAATATCAACCACAAGTTAACTCTAATGTTAACTTTCAGAATCCGGGTATCACTCAGATGAACAATTCACCGACCATGTTTCATGTAAGCTGGAAATTTTTATTTTGTGTGTGCATTTTTTTCTTTTGGTTTAGGCGGGTGGGGTTGGTTATACCCCAGGCCAGCTGGTATTAGCTTTCATGTCAGAAGTACAGGAGCGTTGTTTTTGAATTTCTTTGAATAGGTAAATGCTTATGCAGGTAAATCTGTGAAAGGGATACAAAATAGCTACTGGAGAGGGGGAGGCGAAAATCTTATAATACTCCCATGCTATCTTAAAATTTTTATGGGGACGCACGTCTGGGAGCTTGCACTTATGTTACAGATATCTGTTAACTTTCAATTCTTAACCTAATGTATCATCTTAATTGTTACAGCCAAGTAGTAGACGACCTGGTGAGCAATATTCTCAAGGGCAGACTCCTCTCCCACCTGGTGGACATTATTCTCAAGGGCAGACTCCTCTTCCAAATCAGCCTCCTCTCCCGAATCAGTCACCATATCAACCTTTTTATCAGGTTCATATTCCGTGTTATGATTTCTTTGTCGGTACCTTCTGGTTATTGGTTCAGTAGCAAACCAATTTACTTGTTTTTTAGATTAGCTTTTAAAAGCAAACTATTGAGACTTAAGATTGCATCATCGATATAAATATAAACTAATTAAGACGTGGGGAATGGAGAGAACAAATAACGGAGAACCTCTCCTTCTAATGTTTAAGGGATGGTTGCATTTTCTCCCTCCCTGTTTGTCTCATTATGTATTCATTTTAACTATACATGGAGTTCATAAATGCTGAATCAAATCGGTACATAATATTTTTTTCAGGGTGGAACTGGAAATACTATGCAAATGGATAGAGGAAACACATCTGGGGCACAACTTCCTACACCACCACCGTTAGGGCAAGGGCCTATGCATGCTGGGAATCAGCCTCGTCCCCCTCCTGTAAATAATTCCCTCTTATTTCTCAAAATCCCGAGTTCTATCTTCAAGGACTTCAACATCTCACAAACTTGTATTTTGGATCTTGCAGTTGAATCCAGATGTAGAGCAGGCGTTGATTCAACAAGTAATGAGTCTGACGCAAGAACAGATCAATCTATTGCCTCCAGAGCAACGGCAGCAAGTTCTTCAGTTGCAGCAGATGCTTCGACAATGATGCACCTCTGTTGTCTCCTTATATTTGCATTGTATGAAAAAGCATATGGCGGTTTATCTAAGCGTTCAGCTTATCCTACCACAGATGGTTTTATTTAAGCGCTCAGCTTATCCTACCTCCACTTGTTGGGGGTAACGAAGACCATGTGTGTCTAATCTTCGAAACTCAAAAATGTAACGCATACCCTAGTGCTCCATTGTATCTTTGGTTATTTTTTTAGTTTTTATTCCTGCCCGTTAACGAAGACGATGAATTAGAGAAAACTAACGATATTTTCAGTCCTTAAATTCGGAAAACGGAATAAAGCTTGCAGAAGACTCCTAGACAGAACAACGTAAACTAAAAACTGAAAAAGAAAAATACTACATTTGGAAGCACGATATGATATGAAAAAAATCAAGAATTTTATGTTAAATAGGTGAAAAAAATACCTGTGACAAGATAACAAATATTGTTAAGGAAACGAATGGATGATTAATTATTAACTTGGTTATACTGCATACAATTAAACGTATTGTGTGAACAAAAAGAATTTCGCTACTGACAACAATAGAACTAAAGTCCCTTCAGCTACATTAAATCTCTCAAAAACTTTTTGCTACAACAAATCACTCAGGAACTTATTTTGGCACAACAACTGCTCCACATTTGAAGGACATTGTTCCTTGTACGCCAATCGTCAGGCGTTGCTCCGGCCAAAAACCTGCATAGACTGACAGATTGAGCCCTGGTTTGATCGCGGTGCACAGCAGCCGTGAAGTGAATATCCTGAAGAAAAGCAAGCAGCAAACTAAAATAATCACCAATTGAGGTTACTATGATAATTACCCCGATTTTTAAAGAGATAAGGAACGCTATAAATGGAGGCATCAATTTCCTTCTTACAACTTACAAGCCAAATTAAAATCTTTATGCCGTTGGAAAGATTGGAGTGCACCTCGAGCACGCTTAAGCGCTAGGCTCAATGCGGCACTAGCCAAAACAACTCGGTGTGGCTTAAGTGCGCTTTGTGGATAAGGTGAAGCTAGAGATGCGTACTACTATGTACTTTCCATATTTTGTGTCCAACACGACACAATTCCCCGCCGCTTCATTATAGTCCAAAAGGCATGAACCTTTTACAAAATCAGTTGAGTCCGACATTAAACTACGTATTGTGTGTGACATGTGTGGCCGAGTAGGAGCAATATAGGTCTCAAAATCAGGAATAGATAGAGGAGAAACCATAAGGTATTTCCTCTGTTTCAAGTGAGAATCTCCTCAGTTAACTTTGCAGTCAATAGCTTTAGCCAATTACCAAATTCTCGAGGCAAACGCCACTCAGATACTACTACAAAAGATCACGTCATTCAAGATTTCGTGCAAAATCACAAAATTAATAAGACCACGAAAAGAGAATCAACAGTTACAAGTAGCCAACTAGATGCTTAGCGAAATTACCAAAGAATACAAAGATCAGGTTGCGAAGACGCACAATTGGGACCTGGAGGTGAGTAAGTACTATAAGCAAAATTAAGATTCAGATAACGAGGTATTACCGTTGTCTTGTACAATGTCCGACGCTGTCAATTAGTTGTGTACTTATTTACCAGTTCTCCACCTTCAAAGAGCCATCACGGCCGTCCTCGACATTTGAGATGTCAGAATCATCGTCATCGTCGTCGTCATCGTCATCATCATCATCTGAATTGTATATGTCACCTTCGTCATCATCGTCCACATCCTCAGAATCTTCATCCTCGCTCTGCAACATAGAGAGGCATCTTATTGGAGTGTGTTGAGAGAACTTAAGTCGTAAAAATGCCATATAC